>CAUYTI010079004.1:0-18963 GCA_963575145.1 Galago senegalensis | reverse complement strand
GCTGGGACCACAGGTGCCCGCCACAACGCCCGGCTATTTTTTGGTTGCAGCCGTCATTGTTGTTTGGCGGGTCCGGGCTGGGGATTCGAACCCACCACCTTAGGTGTACGTGGCTGGCACCTTAGCCGGTTGAGCTATAGGCGCCGAGCCACTCCTACAGACTTTCAATGATATTTTGTATTTACAGGGAACAATTTGAATCTATGGCACAGTTGAACAATTCCTTGAAGGAATATGGGCTCAGTGGTGAAGAAGTAATAATAGAATCAACACATTTGATCGATAGATACCAGACATTCCTGAGAGAATTAGAAGAAATTGTGGAAGAAGATAAGTTACCACCTGCTGAGAACCAAAGCTTTCATGATCTTGCAGATGATGTAATTCACTGGATAGAAGAGATTAAAGAGTCCCTTATGGTTTTGAATTCATCTGAAGGCAAAATGCCACTTGAAGAAAGAATCCAAAAAATAAAGGTATAACCATGGAAACTTAAATTGCAGAGGTCGGACAAACTCTTATTTTGAAAACTGCAAAGATTTGTTTCTTAGTGGGAAATGGGATCACTATGGAATTATGAAGAACTTCAGATCATGGAGCTTACAACAGAGAAAGCTTTAATGTCTAGTCTCTCCCCGAGGGAATAATGAATGCCTGGTTATTGTCCATCTTCACTGAATGTAGAAGCTGCAGCAGGTGGGAGTTTGCTAGGGTGTAAAAAGAATATATGTTGGTACAGCAAAAAATAAGAGCAATGTCAAGGTCAAGGTTACAGAGAAATTTATCTTCAGAATGAGTATGTACAGCTTATAAGAGGTTATTAAATACTGAATGTAGAAGGCAAGGAAGTCCCAAGCCCACTTGAGCTCACTTTTATTACAAGGGGAGAGTCAGTAAATGCCTAAATAATTAAATTTGTTTTTTTAAATGAAATTATTTAATTATAATAAATTAAAAAATGTAATTACTGGTCAAAAATATAAGCAACAGAAGCATATGTGCTCTAGGAGAACTGAAACCACGTTAATTGAAGTGTTGCTAAAGGAAAATATGGTCCAGAATAGTAAGCTGGAAGGGGTGGTGAGACTTAGCAAATAATTGGAATCATTTGGGGTTATATCCAAAAATTTTCCCAGAGAAAGTAAATCTTGAACAGTGTTTCCAAAAAGGGAATGAAGGGAACTTGATTGTGAGAGCAAAGGCAGGAAAGAGAAGAACAGAGGACAAGCATTAATTATGTCATGGGGGAGAGACGAGGGTTGGCATGAGGGTCACTGTGTTTTTCTGTAGGAAGCTGTGAGTCTGTTCTTACATTATAAAAATGTCTTGTTAAGTTTTTTGTTGTTTTTTTTTTTTTTTTGAGAGACAGGGTCTTGCTGTGTTGCCCAGGCTAGAGGGCAGAGATGTCATAGCTCACAGCAGCCTCAAACTCGTAGGCTCAAATGATCCTCCTTCCTTGGCCTTTTAGGTAGCTTGGGCTACAGGCACCCACCATAATACCTGGCTGATTTTTCTATTTTTTTGTAGAGACAGGGTTTCACTCTTGCTCAGGTTGGTCTTGAACTTCTGAGCTCAAGCAATCCACCTGCCTCCCAAAGGACTAGGTTTACAGGCGTGAACTCCTGCAACTGGCTATCTTTCAAGTTCTTATTGTAACCATTCCACCTATAAATAATAAAGTGGATAGGAAAGAGGTTTTGCTAGGGTTTGGGGGAATGTATATAAAAAAGGTGGTTGAAAATCAAGAGGAGGGCAGGACTTCAGTCAGCTCAAACTGGCAAATGTTTATTGAGAACTAACCCTGTGTATTGAGAAGAGGGAGACTTTGGTCTTTGGGGCACAGATAAAAATGAGTTACTTTGAAATATGTTCTGTACTTAGAACCCCAATATAAATCTCACAAATGAAGAGATATCGTGTAAGGAATGTGAATGCAATTTTAAGATCTTTTTTGTTTAATTCAGGAAATCATTTTACTAAAGCCTGTAGGGGACGCCAAGATAGAGGCCATCACGCAGCAGGCTGACAGCAGTGAGTCCCCACTGGCTCAGAAGACCCTTACTGACATCAGCAACCAGTGGGACAACACGTTGCATTTAGCCAACACATACCTAAGGTAAAGACCAGGCCGGTACCACTTCCATCAGGTCTTCTTGCACAGTGAAGCCATAATAAGTATGTTTTGTCTGCCTCCTGGGTTTGGATTGATATCTGTTGGAGACCACGTGAGCAAGGTCAGGGGCATCTGCAGTGTCAGAGACAGAAACCAGGAGGAATAGTTCTCCAGATCAGATGGGAAACAAACAGCTCTGTTACAATTCTGTGCCAGAGTTTACTGTATCCAGTGCATCAGCTCCTGGGGTTCCCAGTCACAAATTAACATTATTGTTCTGCTTCTGTACCAAACCCTCTCATCACCAGACAGCCTCTGCATCTGTGTAATATCACTACAGAATAATTAAGACTTTAAATACTGGCTCGACACCTGTGGCTCAAGTGGCTAAGGCACCAGCCACATACACCTAAGGTGGCGGTTTGAATCCAGCCTGGGCCCACCAACCAACGACGGCTGCAACCAAAAAAATAGCTGGGCATTGTGGCGGGCGCCTGTGATCCCAGCTACTTGGGAGGCTGAGCCAGGAGTTGGAGGTTGCTGTGAGCTGTGATGCCACGTTACTCTACCTAAGGGGACAGCTTGAGGCTCTGTCTAAAAAAAAAAAAAAAAAGACTTTAAATATTTATTTTAAGAGGTTCTTAAATGTGTCATCATTGATAAATGTTGGCTGAATCCAATGGGCATAATTTTGGTTAAAGTTTTTAATTCATATCACATCTAAATAGGTATGTTTAATGTTTGGAAATGTGAATTTTATCTTTTTCTGAGGAGGCAATCAGGTCAGAACTAAATTTAGGCAATAGTAAGCATAAGCTAGTTATTTGGTTAATATACAGAATAATTTTTTTATGAAAAAAGTAAAATACAGGTTAATACAATTATATACTAGATGTATTTAAAAACTGTTGAGACTAACTTGAAATCTAAATTATTAAATATTTTCTGGTCCAATTGTAAAGAGACAAGCATTTTTTAGTAATGCCCAAATAATTTCTATCTTGATTCCTGAGCTAAATATAATGCTACTTAGAATGTTGTTATGCTAAAAGAATGTCAGGGAATAATGTATATTAGTGTTATTTTAATGGTGTTTATTATGATGTATGTTGCATTATACTATGTAAAATGCCATTTCGTTTTGCTAAATGTCATTTCGTTTATGGACTGTTTTGTGACATTTAGCCATCAAGAAAAGCTTCTATTAGAAGGAGAGAAGTATTTGCAAAGTAAGGAGGATTTAAGACTGATGCTCACAGAACTAAAGAAGCAGCAGGAATCGGGGTTTGCTGTGCAGCATGGTCTGCAGGAGAAGCAAACTCAATTAAAAAACTATAAGAAATTTCTCAAGAAAGCACAAGATTTGACATCCTTGCTAAGGGAGTTAAAATCTCAAGGAAATTATCTTTTGGAATGTACTAAAAATCCCAAATTCAGTGAAGAGCCTTGGCTGGAAATAAAGCATCTTCATGAAAGTCTTCTTCAACAACTGCAGGTGAAGTGGTCAAGATACACATCTCAATGGTTGCTGTAATTATACATAACTGCACAAGATTGTGTATGGAACTATTTTGTTATTGTTGTTCTTTTGGTAAACCAAGTGCTCTCAAATTTATCATTTTTAGATGAGAATGCTAACTTTTGAGCATTGAGGGAGAAATGTAGTCAGTTTTGCTGGAGGAATCTATTGTGTATTATTCGATGGTGGTGTTATTTTCTCTCATCGAAATTCCCCTCTTCAGGGGTAGGATAAGTTAAGATTTTTTAGGCATTGGTATGAAGTTGATGGCATCAAAGTCACCCAGCCATCCATCATTTATCTCTGGTAATAATTTATGTCAGTTATCCTATATTCACCTTCTCATCAGTGACCCGCCCTCAGATCTTTCTGAGTGATCTTTAGTAAAAGAGTTAAAAATGTTAGCTTGTCATGAGGGAGTATATTCTCTCAACAGAACTGTTTATCATTCTTTGCACACTGAAAGCCAGATTCAATGTAAAGATTACCTGGGTTAAGAAATTCTCCTTATACAGACAGCAGGAGTTGGGCAGGGGTTAGGCTGGACCTACTTGGCTGTAAATTATCTAGTGTAACAGTGGCTGCATTTCTGCTCAGGTGTGGTCCTTCTATTTGCTTATACCAAGGAGAGAACCTGAAGGTGGTTTTGCTTTTCTGATAGCATTACTTTTTCCTAACACACAAGTTTGGAGTTTGATTCTTAGGATAGGAATCTGGGATTAGTTTGATCTCAACTGGTGTCATTTCTAAGTGTGGGTACTTGGTTGCAGTGAAAAGGATAGGAAAGGAAGCTGCTTTATCATAGATGTTTGTGATTTAATGATATAATTTGCAGCCACTTTGTTTTGTAAATATCTTGACAAATATTTATGGAGGAAATGAAGGCAAAGAAGCAAAGAAGAAATGTGTTTCCAGTAAGAGTCATTTTGGAGGGACGAAGCAGAAAGGTTGTAGTAAAATATCCCAAACCTTAAAATATTTGCTTAAGAATTTTGGACAATTTATAGCTATATTTCTGTTTCAAGATGAAACTTGTAAATAAGAATTTATGAATCAGTTGTTTTTTGAGTGAAAAAATTCAGAGAGAAATACTTTGTAAATTACCAATGGCTTTATTTTTAGGATTCTGTGCAGAAACTGGAAGGTCATGTTCAAGAACACCACTCATACCAAGTTTGTGTCACTGACCTAAACACCACATTGGACAGTTTCTCCAAAGATCTTGTCAGTTTTTCTGATAAGCCTGTGGATCAAATAGCACTTGAGGAAACATTGCAGAAACTACAGGTATTAAGCAATGTCTAGATGTGACTGACATAAAAAAAATTAATATTAATTACACCTTGACCAATCAGTGTCTTCTGTTAGAAATTTAAATCCTATTCAGATCACTTGGATAATTAAAGCTCTGGCCCATTGTTTAAAAAAACAAAAAAAAGGATCAGTCTTCTTTAGTGGCCAAATCCATTTGTCATTTGAGTTGAGCAGTACTCTGACTCATGGGCCCCCAGAGCCAGTTGTGCCCATGACCAGCCTGTAGCTCCTGGATGTCTTTATTTTAGAGACAATCTAGTGATTCCAGAGGATACTGAGTGGTCAAAGGATACACCTTGTACAACAAGATCTTGAGGATGTGTTTTAATTTAGCATTCTTCATCATGTGGATAAAAGTTGTTTGATTTTTTTTCATCATGTGGATAAAAGTTGTTTGATTCCTTCACATTCATGGAATAAATGAGAGCTCTTCACAAATTTAGGGCTTCTAAGATTCTCACTCTCACCCCTACAACACCTAATCTTACCCAGTGAGGATTACTGTTGTTCACACAGCCTACATGAGCAGGCCTGAATGGTGTCCTTTAGAAGAAAACAGAATGGCATTTTCTGCTCCACTTCTTTCCGAGTTCCTTTACTGAAAAATGCAAAGGTGAATCTCATTGTGTGGCATTGCTGGTATGAGCTTAGGGATTGCTTATCTCTTCCATTTAGGGATCTGGGGGCTCAGCAAGACTTCTCCAGAGTAGCCTGACATTGAGACAGAGATGCCTCTTTTTTTCAGTTTTTTAAAGATGTTTGGAATTCCTAGATTCAAGTGATCTTCTCACTTTGACCTCCCAAAGTGCTGGAATTACAGGTGTGAACAACTGTTCCCTGCCTGAGTTTTAAATATTAGCTTTAGGCTCAGTGCCTGTGGCTCAAGTGGCTAAGGCACCAGCCACATACACCTGAGCTGGAGGGTTTGAATCCACCCTGGCGCCTGCCAAACAACAATGACGACTGCAACCAAAATATAACCAGGCATTGTGGTGGGCACCTGTAGTCCCAGCTACTTGGAAGGCAGAGGCAGAAGAATCACTTGAGCCCAGGAGTTGGAGGTTACTGTGAGCTGTGATGCCATAGCACTTTACAAAGGGTGACAGCTTGAGGCTCTGTCTCAAAAAAAAAAAAAATACAATAAATAAATATTAGCTTTAGCTTTATTAGCATGTTCTGTATGATTCTTTGATTCCTTTTAATGCTTTTCACATAGTAGACACTTATTATTTTGTGTTTCACTTGTACAAAAAGGCTATACTTGTACAAAATATATATTACACAGATATCTATGGATTGCCTCCTAATGTTCCAAGAACTGTGTTATGAAAGATTCTTGCATTACTTGTTGCAAACTTTCTAGTATCTTCTAGGATCTGTTTAAGAATTTGATCTAGGATGCTATATTGGTTTAAATTTTGCCCAAAGTTTCTTCTATGTGATATGAGTTGATAAGTTTATTTTGCATTTCCCACTAGTGAAGCACAATACTCTATGATTTACAAAAGTCAATTAACTCTTGCAATAACTGGAGATTCTTTTTGTAACAATCTTTTCTCCACTCCTAGGAACTAGAGAATAGATTCCATCTACACAATGACACATTAAGAAAGATTTTTGCTTTAGCTGAATCCATCAAGCAAAATACATCTTTACCAGGACAAAAGATTATTAAGGATGATATAAAATCACTTAAGTGTAAACAAAAAGATTTGAAAAAAAGGCTTGAATCTGCTAAGCAGGACACAGAAAATTATCTCAATAGCATTCTCAAATCAAAATGCTCAACGGAAAAGAAAGAAAACTTTACTCTGCCAGGCAGAGAGAAGCAGACCACTTCTAGTGTTCAGGAGTCTACTCAGGAATCAGGTGCAGTGGAAAAGTTGGATGAAGGCTGGGAAATAAACAAGGTAAGTGCTCGTGATTGCGCTCTCTAAGACATTAAGTCTAAGAATGAAGAGGTATTCGGCTCTGAAAAGAGGGTTGTGAACTAAGCATTCTGCTTTCATAATTAAATCCTCAATGTACTGGCTATTTATGAAGCCCACTTATAAAAAGAGCCCTTAGAAAACTGTCCAGGATTTCAGTAGTGAAATATTACTGTTCAGTCTGTTAAAATGTCAGTCACTCATTTAGCTTTATTATTCTCTCTCTGAAATGTAATCAGATACAGTTTCGTGGGTCAAGAGCACCAAGGCAAATTAGAAAAAGCAAAAGAAAAGAAAAATGTACTTTTCCCATTTTCTTAGAAAATAATCCAAGAGCTCAATTTTTTTGATTGATTTATAGTGAAATCAGAGTCTGTTGAAAGGACACTTTTCTTTCTTTTTCTTCCCACATTAATCCTCTGCTGAAAATATACTTTTAAATGTCCTTAGATCATTTAGCATGATGAGCCTTCTTTTCCCTGGGGAGAGGGAAGAATTTTTTGTTTGTTTGTTTTCATTGTAAACAACCAAATGGATATATTTTCTTGGGGCTCTTAAAATACTTTTCTCATATAGATTGAGTTGGAAAAGGCCCAGACAAAAAGCTATCCAGTAAACTCTATTTGAAAGGGTGTCCCTGGCAAGCAGGCTCTCACTTTCCAGGGTCCGGTGGGAGAGAAGGTTAAGCCATTCACATGTGAGTTCCTGTCAGCTTTTCTGGAATGAAGAGAACAGTCACTTCTGTGGTCTTCCCAGGACAGTAATGCATGGAAGAGTAAAAGAACCAGACAGAATTTTCTAGAAATGTGTAAAATAAGGTTAAATGCCAACAGAGCATTCCACTGGTCATGGGAAAGTGTCTTCTTATAAATCCCAGGGTTGGATATTGCTAAGGAAATACGTCTTTTGAGGGGACACTCTGAAGCTTGTATGTGTAAAATAAACTTTCTTAATGATATTTAAATAACAATGGATAAAGTAAAAAAGGAAAAATACCTGATTTTTATGAGAGGTTATATGAGAAGACATAGTCCTAACACATGACTTTGCTTAAGGGAGCTAGTTGGCTAATAAATTTTAAACTAACTTGACAGACCCATTTTGACTGAACTCCCAAATTCAGCAGAATGCATTTAAAAGTGTATGAAGATTATAATCCAATAATAAAAATGTTGCTTTAATTTATTAAGCTTTTATTTGTATCAGAATGATGGTTTATTGATAATTTATGATATTTCATTAAAATTTTTTAATTGTCAAATGATTTTCATAAATCAGGATTAAGGAATCTCCTAGAACCTGTTTAGGAGGTTTAGGAGCTGTGCAAAAAGATAAAAAGTCTGGATTACAGAAAACTAGATTTAATTCTCTAATAACACTTAAAAAATTTAGTAACATGAATATTTTTCTGAATCCGTGATTCTTATTTTCTGTACTGTAAATACTGGCTGTGTTTACTTTTATGTAATATTAGACTTTATAACATTACATAACATTGGACTATGTAAAGTCAATAGCCATTTTAAGGTTAAACAGCAGCTAGTGAAAGAGATCAAAGCTATCCATAGACTACATATGGCGTGATGTGACAAATGCCGTAACTTAGCCTAAACAACTTCAGCAAGGTCTCAGTCTAATGAATACATAGAGTGCATAAAAGCACAATTTACAGAATTTAAATCTGGTTAATCTAAACCTATGTGAGAATGAAAATAAGCACTTCAATCATTAAAAACATTTATTGAAACCTGTTTTCTGCTAGAATGCAGAGATAGAGTTGTCACAGTTTAAAATCTAACACTAATTAAATATCTAATTAATACTGAGTTTACATCTTTTTGACATCTAGAGAGACTTTTTTTATCAGATTATTTTAAAAGTCCAGAAGAATTTTTAGGAGTTTTGTTTGTTTGTTTGTTTGTTTTTGAGACAGAGTCTTACCATGTCACCGTTGGCAGAGTGTTATGACTTCACAGCTCACAGCAACCTCAAACTCTTAGGCTTAAGCGATTTTCTTGCCTCAGCCTCCCACGTAGCTGGGATTACAGGCTCCTGCCACAACATCTGTCTATTTTTTTGTTTTAGTTGTCTTTGTTGTTTAGCAGGCCCCAGCCAGGTTCAAACCAACCAGCCCTGGTGTATGCGGCTGGCACCCTAACTACTGAGCTGTGGGTGCCAAGCCAGGAAGTTTTTATTTTCTCTTACTTCATCTTGAATATACTTTATTAATCTTAGAATTTTCCATAAAGCATGATTGCAGTTTTCAAAAAATGCTATCTTTAATGCATTGCCAAGAATTTCATTTAGATAAAATTTAGGGGATATTTTTATTTAGATCTGATCTGTGGCTGATCTTCCCTTCCCCTTCCCTTCTCCTCCTCTCCCCTTCCCTTCTTTTCTCTTCTCTTTTTTTTTTTTTTTTTGAGAGAGTCTCCTCTCTTACCCCAGCAGAAGTGCAGTGGTATCATTATACATCTTATACATCGTTGCAACCTCTCCTGAGCTCAAGTGATTCTTCTGCCTCAGCCTCCTAAGTACCTGGGTATGCACTACCATACTGGTTTATGTTCTACTTTTAGTAGAGACAGGATCTCGCTTTTTGCTCGGCTATTCTCAACCACCTGACCTTAAGCTATCCTCCCACCTCTGTCGCCCCCCAGAGTGCTTGGATTATAGGTGTGAGCCACCATGCCCAGCCAACATTTTTTTTTTTCCAGTTTTGGCTGGGGCCTGCCTTGAACCTGCCACCCCCAGTATATGGGCCCAGCACCCTACTCCTTGAGCCACTGGCGCCGCCCGTTGGCCAACTTTCTTTAATATCAAAAATACTGACAGACCTAGAGATAGGAGGGTTTGCAAACTTTAGTCTGAAGGGTGTAAGTGCTTATGATTCAATATCAGATTGCACATTTTTATAGATGTGGATTTCTTAAGTTTTCAAGTATGAATAGGCAGAACTACCTTCCATCTCCCCCTTCCTATATAAGATAAGAGAACTAACAAATTAGGAAAAAGTGAGGACTGTCTAATCTCTTAGGACTTTGGGCATCCATAAAGGAAAATGATAAAGAGGAAAAACAGGGAAATTCATACATTTCTAATTGATCATTTTTCTAAAAATTATAATGCAACACTACAGGTTAACTGGTATTGTTTTGTTTTGTTTGAGACAGAGCCTCAAGCTGTCCCCTTGGGTAGAGTGCCATGGCATCACAGCTCACAGCAACCTCCAACTCCTGGGCTCAAGCAAGTCTCTTGCCTCCACCTCCCAAGTAGCTGGGACCACATGTGCCCACCACAATGCCTGGCTCTTTTTTGGTTGCAGCCATCATTGTTGTTTGGCGGGCCCAGGCTGGATTCGAACCCGCCACCTTAGGTGTATGTGGCTGGCGCCTTAGCCACTTGAGCCACAGGCGCTGAGCCGGTGAACTGGTATTGAATGAGCTTCCCTGTCCCATGTGTCCCAAATGACACCCTGCATGACGTAATTCCTTTTAAAAACACCCTAAACTTTTGTAATTAAAGAAGTAATTACTTCTTTAATTTCCTTGTCATTGGGTATAATTGTTAGTCAGTATTTCTGAATCATTTTTTGTTCTTTTCAAAAGCCTGAGCATTTATAATTTGCTGTTAAGAAGGCATTTGTAGATAAATCTTGGAAGGGAGAAAATCACACGTACAGGCAAAATATACAAGGCTTCCAGCTCTGGCTAAGTGAGCAGGACCCAAGTTGGAGTCAGAACTGGGATGAGAAGGAGACTGCTGCAGCAGAGTTTTCTTTCTGTCTTTCATTCTTTCTTTTCTTTCTTCCTTTCCTTCTTCCTTCCCTTCCTTTCTGTAGCCCAGGCTACAGTGCCATGTTGTCAGCCTAGCTCATAGCAACCTCAGACTCTTGGGCTGTGTGATCCTCTTGTCTCAGCCTCCTGAGTAGCTGGGACTGCAGTACCCACCACAATGCCCAGGTAGTGTTTTTCTATTTTTAGTAGAGCCTGGGTCTCGCTCTTGCTCAGGCTGGTCTTGAACTCCTGAGCTCAGGGATCCTCTTGCCTCAACCTTCCAGTAGGATTACTGGCATGAGCCACTGTGCCTGGTAATTTAGTTTTAAAAAAAAAAAAAAAAGGTAGGGGAGGAGGAAGGAAAATTTATAATGGAGAACATAGTTCATAGTTGGGCAAAGTGTCAACTAGCGGGTTCTACTTTGCCTTTCTGGCTAGAGGTATTTTTCATTATCCAAGATTTATAACATAAGTAACTTATAACTATAGAATAGGTGACTTATGTAGTAGGCATGCTCTTGTCATCTGTATGCAATATGCCTTGCAGGCTCAGTGCCTGCAGCTCAGTAGCTAGGGCACCAGCCACATGCACTGGGGCTGGTGGGTTCGAATCTAGCCTGGGTTTGCCAAACAACAATGACAACTACAACAACAAAAAATAGCCGGGCGTTGTGGCAGGGCCCTGTAGTCCCAGCTACTTGGGAGGGCGAGGCAAGAGAATCATTTAAGCCCAAAAGTTTGAGGTTGCTGTGAGCTGTGATGCCACAGCCCTCTACTGAGGGTAACATAGTAAGACTCTGTCTCCAAAAAAAAAAAAGTAACATGCCTTGGAGAACATGTTCCAAAGTCCTAAAACCTTAGACTGAAAGACCTCAGAAATATCTGTTTCTAGTCTTGTATTTCAGGTGAGGGAGTTGAAGGTCCAGGAGATCTGGACCTAGAGCCTAGTCTGAAACTCTACCTCTATTATTTTCCAGCATGGGTTATGTGGCTAGAAAATTGAAGTCTGAATAAGTTATAAAATTGTAGGATTAGACAAATTCAAATAGGTTTTCTTTACTTTGTGACTTTTTAATGCCTTTAATCTGCTAATGTGCGATGTGTCCTCTTGGCCTGGCTGACTTGCCATAGGTGCCTCATCCCACCATTCCAGCATTTGTCTCAAACTTTCCCCATTTTCTCTCAGCCCCAGCTAAACCCTGTTCCTGTCATTCCTAACAGATAGCCGGTCAGCGACTGCTATGTTGACAGCTCCTCAGTTTCTTTTTTACGCCACTCAAAACCCCACAAATTGGTTCGGTGCCCGTAGTTCAGTGGTTAGGACGCTGGCCACATACATCGAGGCTGGTGGGTTTGAACCTGGCCTGGCCGTGCGAAACAATGAAAACTACAACAAAAAAATAACCAGGTGTTGTGGCAGGCGCCTGCAGTCCTAGCTACTTGGGAGGCTGAGGCGAGAGAACCACTTAAGCCCCAGAGTTTGAGGTTTGAGTGATCTCTTGAATGTGCTGTGAGGATTCAGACATAGACGGGGTCTCTGTTCTCATGGAGCTGCTGGTTTAGATGGGGAGACATGTGTAATAATTAACTGATTACACTTGTGAGGGCCTAATTACAGGAACTAAAGGAAGAGACCCAGTTCCATGGTGACCTTTAATTAAGGAATCTGACCTAAACTGTAAAATCAGAGAGAGCATCTCTCAGGCAGCAGCATTTGGACTGAGCCTAGAATCATCCCCTGGAATTACAAGAGCTCAGGGCTGGGTGTTTAAATCTCTTTCCTCCTGCCATGGAGATAGCTGGAGGAGTTTTGGAAGCTGATTAAGTGCACTGTGGGTGGGACATAGTGGGCAGAGGAAGAGGAAAGTGGCAGAGAGGAAGCCTGAGAGGTGGTTCTGGCTGGCTGTGCCTTACCGGTCTCCTTAACATTCTAGATGTTCTGTTAAGAGAAATAGGCTGCCTCTGAGACTGTGTGGGTCTGCCTTTGGATTTTGTCTCTGATGGTCATGTCTGCTCATGCTTACCATTGTTTTTCACTGCTCTATATGGGAATGGCTTTAGCGAATAAAGACATACATCCTAGGGCGGTGCCTGTGACTCAAAGGAGTAGGGCACCAGCCCCATATGCCGGAGGTGGCGGGTTCAAACTCAGCCCTGGCCCAAAACTAAAAAAAAAAAAAAAGAAAGAAAAAAAAAGAAATACATCTTCTAGAGTACCTGTATACTCTGCCCCTCAGTTGGCAGGTTATAAGTGATGGATTTTGGTTTTTGGTTTGTTTTTTTTTGAGACAGAGTCTCACTCAGTTGCCCTTAGTTGAGTGCTATGGCATCATAGCTCACAGCAACCTCAAACTCTTGGTTCAAGTGACTCTCTTGCCTCAGCCTCTGAGTAGATGGGATTACAGGTGCCTACCACAACACCTGGATATTTTTTAGAGATGGGGTCTTGTTCTGGCTTAGGCGAGCCTTGAACTCTGGAGCTCAAGCCGTCTGCCCACCTTGATTTAGGTTTTTTTTTTTTTTCAATTGAGACAGTCTAACTTTGTCACCCTTAGTAGAGTGCTATGGCATCACAGCTCACAGCAACCTCAAATTCCTGGACTCAAGTGATTCTCTTGCCTCAGCCTCCCGAGTAGCTAGGACTACAGGTGCCCACCACAATGCCCAGCTATTTTTTTGTTTTAGCAGGTATGAGCTGAGTTTGAACGCACCAACCCTGGTGCATGTGGCCGGCACCCTACCCACTGAGCTACAGGCACTGCCCTTGATTTAGCTTTTTGATTGGCACAAGTTACCCCAGCCGTGACCATGGACCCTGAGTGGGAAGAAGGCTATTGACACTGTTATTAACTTACCTCTTTCTGCTGTGCTGATAGTTTGCTGCTGGGAGGTGGGTGATGTGTGGATTGTGTTTTGTGTGGATCTGTGGACATCTTTCAACACTATCTTCTTGGCTTTCAAAGCCTTTACTTCCTTCTTTGCCTCGGGCACCATCTTGTGAAAAGCTAATTGTTAAAGTAAAATGTTTACTTCATGAATTAAGGGATATAAAGGTGAAAATGGCACTCCCTGTCCTTCATGAGAGTCAATGATAATTCTTATTCTCACCTCTTATTGTTTTCCAAACAGACTAAAATCTAAGAAAAGGTATGTGGTTGGGAAAAAAGTAATACTTAAAAAAAAAAAATAGTTGGCATATTGACCCAACCATGCTTTTGATAGAATGGTAATTTTTCCACGTTAAGTTTATTATTAGCTTTAAAAATTTCACCTGTGCTCAGAAGCTTAATATGCACACTTTCATACACTGTTTAAAAGCCATACATTATCTTCCATTTATGCTAATTATAGTTTTGTTTTTTATTTTTAAAGAGAAATTCTAGAAGCAGTGTAGAAGGGAAGGAATCAAATGTCCAGATAAGGAGTCAGGAGGGGCCTTGCTTTGGTGATTATCATGATAGACATGGGCCCTTGAAAAGCTTGTGCCCTTCTACACCAAAGAAAGGGCTAGAAAGCTTCTTTCTCCAACTGGAAAGAAAAGGTCTCACAAGAGAATAAAAAAGTCCAACAACAAAGAGTTATTAAGAATAAATAAGTAAATAATGAAGAGCACCATCACATCAAACAAGAGAAAATGATACACTGAGAACACGATGGGGAGCAGTGGTAGGGAAGACTTTACACCATAATGTGTTTAAAATGATTAGTGATATAAAGAAGAAATCATAAGGGAGGAATAGAGTATTTTGAGAAAAAAGGATGGACTTGAAAAAGAATTACATGGAACTTAAATGAGAAGACAGTAATTAAATGAAGAATTAATTATTAAATTAAATGAAAAATCATTGGTGTATACTTTATTCTAGCATAGAGAAGCTTTCTCAGCATGCTTCATAAAATTACCACCAAGAGAGTAAAGGATAATAAGCATTATGGATTAGTTGGCTCTGTATCATATTCCCTATTCTAACATTCTCAGAAGGATCCTATCTATGATAAATGCAGGAACTGCAGTCACATGTGAATGGTTCATTTCTGGATTCATTCTGAACTCTCTTAAGCACAGTGACTGTTAGTTGTCGTTCAAGCTGAGAATCTGTTGAGTAATGGGTATCAATTCAATTTTAGCATCCTTTCTTTCTTCACAGATTACAATATCCTTCCTTGGCTGGGCGCCCACAGCACATGATTATGGGGCTGGCCACATGCACCAAGGGTGGTGGGTTCAAATCTGGCCCTGGACAGCTATACAACAATGGCAACTGCAACAAAAAATAGCAGAGCATCATGGTGGGCATCTGTAGTCCCAGCTACTTGGGAAGCTGAGACAAGAGAATTGCTTAAGCCCAAGAGTTTGAGGTTGCTGTGAGCTGGGATGCCATGGCACTCTACCGAGGGTGACATAATAAGACTCTGTCTCAAAAAAACAGAAAACAATATCCTTCTTTATTTCCTCCTGTCACGCAAACTGTCTCTGATCTCTTGGAAGATCTTTTTTCTTCTCTTCTGCCATTGGGCCATCCCTTCTGGTAGAAGGGAGGGAAATTTGCTACCAAGATTGAGAATGAAGCCACTAAGTTTTTATTTATTTGTTTGTTTGTTTGTTTAATTAATTTATTTTTTAAGGTAGCGTCTCACTGTCTTGCCTAGACCAGCTCACTGCAACCTCACACTCCTGGGCTCAAGTGATCCTCCTTGCCTCAGCCTCCCCAATAGCTAGAACTATAGGCATGTGCCACCACACCTAGCTAATTTTTTTTTAGAGATTAGGTCTTGCTGTGTTGTCTGTGCTGGTCTTAAACCTGGCTTAAACCTGGTCCTCTCACCTTGGCTTCCTAATGTGCTGGTAATACAGGTGTTAACACTGTGCCTGGCCATTAAAATTCTTTTTTTTTTTAATATGAAAAATTAAATCAGTTATATCTGTGTTATTAGTAATGAGTCTCTGTAATATTTTGTTCTTGCACGTGCTTTTGAAATACTATACATTTTAAAATAAAATGTTTCACATAAGCGTGGAGAATCACAACAAAGCGTAGTGAAGGGTAGTGAGCAAAGAAAGCCTGGCTGTGAAGCAGCCGTGCCAGGAGCCAATCAGGACCTGGAGTCTGTGTTCTAAACTCTCTGGCGTGAGCACTGGAATATCACCTTTTAAACGTGAAATGTTTGTTTGAGAGATTCTGTTGGCTCTTCTGCCAAGTTAGAGATGTGACTTTGGAGGTTGGTAAAGAATGGTGTTTGGGGTGTTTCCGGTTTTTCTAAATACTTTTCCTGACCACTGAAGGCAGTCGTTAGAAATGGTGCTGTCATTTTCCTCTGTGATCATAGTAGTCCTCAGGCTCTTGTTTGCCAGGTAAGAAACCAAAGGCTTTAAACTCTTTGTAGATGATTAATAACAGATAAAGCTTTCGTGGGGTCTAGTATGTGGGCCTTTACTCAGGTCTCTTGTGCCCTCATTCAATTTATGGGAGTCTTCTAAGAAACAATGATAGTCGCAAGGTGTGTACCCCTGTGACCGTGGCTCCTGTGATGTGACACCTCTCTGCTTTCTTCTCCCCAACTTTTTCCCTTGAGATGCTGCCCTCAGTATAGATGTTCACCATAGTTCACATGAGGAAATTGTTAGGCCTGAAGGAAATTCACAAAATTATTTCATTCACTTGCAACCTTTTGGAAGAAGTGATTTGTGCTAAGTGCCAATTGAGTCCTTCAAAACCAATAAGCCTGGACAGCTGAATTCTCTTACCTGTTAGAACTGGTGAAGCGCCAGGAAGCTTTTTGAAATTATTAATTTTAGAATAGTTTTACATTTACAGAAAAGTTGCAAAGATAGTATGGAAAGTTCCCTTATACCCCTCTTCATGCCATCTTGCCTATGAACATTTTATTGTATTAATGCTTTCTAACGGGTATTTTTAAAACAACAATTTCTACCTTGTTTGTGGATGTGGGAACATTTTATTTACAGATTAGATACCTCAAGAATTCTACTGACATGAGTATATGGCAAAATAAAATGGTTTTTCATTTATGAAGTTACTCGAAAATAAAAACTAATACCTTAGCAAAATAATTTATATCTTTTAAAAATTACTGGCATGGTGCTGAGTTCATGTATTTGTTGATAAAATGATTGAGTGAATATAGATGCATTGTCTGTGTAGGTGTCGTATTGAGAACCTGAAGTCATTGTAGCTTTCAGCAAAGGCCAGATTACCCCATATGTGACCTGTTCTGCCTTCCCTAGGTTTAGATTCTTACTACTGATTGGCTTAAGACATAATTTATTCTTAATATTATGAAATGTTGGTGTTTCTCCAGCTGTCCACTTATGTTAAATTACCATAGGTAATGATGGGTGCCAAATGTTTGCCCTGCCCTTTCTATGATAGCGAACACTCATTATAAACTTGGGAACTTTTGTTCATATATATTTTCTTTCTATAAGTTATTTCTGTAGATTAAGCCTCAGTAGATAATTGAGCTGTGCTCAATCCTGTACTATCTTGTTGAAAATGTTTCATTTGGGGGGTGGGGAGAGGCTACCAACATAGGTATTAATTATTGTTAAGAAAAAATCATCTTTGGTAGTACCCAAATATACTTTTAAAAAGTCTTTATTCTAGGTAAATAGAAGAAACTAGGGTGTTTTCATCAAAAAAAAAATAAAAATTATTTATTTGGAAAGTAGACTATTCAGCAATTAATCTTTTTATATTTTTAGAATTCAGCTGTGGAAACGGTTATGTCAAAACAACTTTCTCCCAATGTTCAAGAAAGCATGAAAAACACTGAAGATGAGCAGAAAGTCAACGAGCTGCAAAATCAACCTTTAGAATTAGACATTATGTTAAGAAATGAACAATTAAAAGAGATAGAGGTATGGAAACATGAGGAACACTGGCAGCGTGATTGCATCATTCACCCAGTGCAATACAATGTATTTTAATTACCAAAAACTTGCTTGTGTAGAGTGAAAAGTCTTACTTAACCTTTGCCTGATGATCAATTTGGTAACTATATAATTATGTACTAATCAGTAAGTTGTGTAAATCTTGCTATTTAAAAAGTAGAAGAGTTTAACGAACATTAGTTTTCTTTCACAAAGTTTCTAAAAACTTATTCAGTAGCAGAAGTCAGAGATTTGGGCTTGCCATCATTCCTTTTCTTAGTCATATCTGTTTTTCTGCTTCCCGATGAATTTCTTGTATTTTTCCTAATATTCATGTTAGAGAGGTCCTTTTTCTTTGTTTTACAGCTTTGTTTACATAGTTCTGTTTCTGTATTTGTGTTCATCTAGCTTTGTAAAGTAACCTAAAAATCCAGTAAGGCCCTGTTTTATAAAGTGAATCTATAATGATCTGGAAAGTTTTAGCTAAGTTTATGTAATAGCATACATGTATCTAAAACAGGAGAGGTGATGTACATGAATAATAAAATAAAGTTATTCTTTTTAGACGTTGCAGAATGCCTGTTACAATAGGGTGATCTAATTGATATTAAATGTTGGACTAATGTTGAATTTCAGATTTTAACAAAAAATAATAACAAGTATTATTAGGACCTTAGTTTCTCTGGGTGTAAATGAAATATTTGAAACATTTTTTTGGGATAGACTATATTATCTGAAGGGAAAAGGAAAGGAAATAAAATGAATGAATGAATTAATGAGTGACTAGGTGAGCATATATTTACTGATTTGTGTGACATGATTTTAGGAATTATATACACACTTGGAGGCAAAAAAAGCAGCCATTGAACCACTGGAACAAACCGAATGTCTCAACCAAAGAGAAACGAGTGCCTTGGATTTCCACACTATGAGATATTCCACACTCTACTTGGATAATCTGCTTAAGACACTTGTGACTTTGAAGAAAACTAAAAAAAGCCAATATTGTCTTCTTAAAGATTTTCAGGAGCACCTTACTACCGCTGAGTCATCTCTGAAAGCCTCAATGACAGAAAGAGAAAACCTAAAAGTGTAAGTGTGAGAGTTCAGGACTTGCATCCTTTTAATCAAAGGACAGCCTCCTACTTTGGACAGGTCAGGGTTTTAAGAGTTTATGCTGTAAAAGGATATTATAAAAACTATAGGCTCGGCGCCTGTGGCTCAAGCGGCTAAGGCGCCAGCCAACATATACCTAAGGTGGCGGGTTCGAATCCCCAGCCCGGGCCCACCAAACAACAATGATGGCTGCAACCAAAAAATGGCCAGGCGTTGTGGTGGGCGCCTGTAGTCCCAGCTACTTGGGAGGCTGAGGCAGGAGACTCACTTGAGCCCAGGAGTTGGAGGTTGCTGTGAGTGTGATG
>CAUYTI010079001.1:0-20256 GCA_963575145.1 Galago senegalensis | reverse complement strand
TACTTTATTTTAAAATAAAATATAAAATGATGTGTTTTTAAACCTAATTTAAAATAGCTCATTTTTATTTATCAATAATAAATTATTGATAATTCCTCTATGTTCACAGCCACTTTTTATACCAAAAAAAAAAAAAAAAGGATTAATTGCTTGAGTTCAAAACATTCTTAAATAAGAAATAATGTTTCAGGGTTCAGGGCTATCAATTTGGAGAATAATGATACAGTTCGCTGAGAGATGTTTCTTTCCTCAGGATCCATCCTTGAAGCCAGGCTAAGGTAAATACTTACCCAATATAATGCGAGGGTCACCAAATGCAAGTACTATGGGGAGAAATTCAACCAGACGTTGTGGACATACTGCATGAATGTATATATGGCTTGTGGCTATCAGAATGTGTGCAGGGGATAGTATTCATATTAAAATAAACTTGGAGGTATGAATAAAAAAATAGTAAGAATAGTTCATTTTTTTGTGAAAAATAATATGAAAGCAAGCATAACTAAAGACTCATTCACGGAAATTAAGTGTTTCAATGTGAAGAGAAATAGGTTTTATGATTAATGAAGATACTTTACTATTTAAAATTTTTAATGCTAATATTAAAACCTTATGTGTAGTTTGAAGTGAGATAGCTAGTGAAAATGAATTAAGATTAATGAATTCTTTAAGTAACTAACCATAATTTAGATGTGATAAGATAAATATTGAAATCATTTCATTTTAAGGCTTATTACAAAAGTGAGGTTAGAATTAAGCAATTTGAACTTTTAAAGAAAAGAGAGAGCATAAGAAGTTTTACCAAGACTAGAAAGCAAACCCAAGTAGGCAAACATATTGAGATCATTAACGTATCATTCAGATATTTTTTTCTGATTATTCCTTGCGTTGCTGGGAAAGATTATTTGCTTTCAGTCACAATCTTATGTAAACACTTATAAATTTGGTATTATACTTAAATATATCTGTCTGATTTAATTAGAAAGATAGTAGATGAAAGTCATAATTCTGAGTCGCTGGCCAGACAAGAGAAATCACCAAAAAAGTTGGAGTAAATTCTTCCCATTTTGCACATCGCTTCACATATTATCTAAATAAGATCACATATTCCTGCTACAAGGGGAAAAATAATGGATTTCTTTACCCTTGAAAGAAAGAAGACAAGTGTCACTGTGACATTGAAGATCCCCTTAGGACAAAGATAAAGATTCAGTAAATTATGTGATTTACTGCTTAAAGGTTAAAGTATTAGAGCTTTGATAGCACCTGTGACTCTTTTATGTCTAGGAATTTAACGTATACATTGTGTTCTATGTATTCTTCATTTGCCTTTTTTAACATTCACATGGCTGCACATTATTTATGAAACATTCTCATCTGTTCACGTAAGAAAACTTAAATTTAACTGCTTAGCTGGTTTCTTTCTTTCCCAGCTCAACTAAAGCATAATTAACAACAACAACAACAACAAATGTATATATTGAAGATATACAATGTAATGTTTTGATATACATATATTCTACATTATGAAATGATTACCATAATCAAATTAATAATCACCTTGTATGAAGAGATCAATCTATATCATTTCTTCATATTTCCTCTTAATACCTAAAAATATGTTTATGTATTAAGTCATTTGTGAATACTACCTTAGGATACAATGAAGTTAAATTCAAGAAGTGACCTCCCCTCACCTCCTCTGAAGCAGTTTGGTTGGTGTAAAGTTGCCCTTCTCTGGGGTGGGTTGTGACTCTAGTAAGGTCTGGGTCCATGCAGGGCGGCCCTTGTGTTGTAGAAAGATCTGAATATCTTTCCGAATAGTTACTTCTCCCTGACCTGCCAGAAACACAGCATTTTCCTTTTTCATTCACTATTATAACCAGGTGAGTTCCTAGGTTATAAATCTCCAAAGTTGTAGCAGGTTACCCCAAACTGAGCACCCACGATTTTGTCCATCTTGCATTAATTCACATCCCATCTCAGCAATTCACCCAATGGCTAAGGTCATGAGCTGAACAATGATGTCTTGGTCAAAAATGGACCATGTATAGACAGTGATCTCATAGGATTAAAATGAAGCTGAAAGTTCCCTATGGCCTAGTGACACCAAAGCCCTTGTACTGTCACTGCAGGGTGCATTGCTCGAGTGTTTGTGGTGATGCTGCTGTAGACACCCCTACTGAGCTGCCACTTGTATAAAAGCGTAAGACATATCTTATTACGTACAGCACACAAAACTTAATGGCGATAATAAACAATTATGATTTGGTGTCTGTCTTTACTATAATATATATTACCTTTATTTTAGTGTGGAATTTCTGTACTTTTTTTTTTAAGTCAGCTATAGCACTGTACTTGTACTTCAGAAGAAGAGATTTTTCGTACAGGAGATGATGTATTTCTAAGAATGAATCACCATGATCAAGTGAAACGTAATTGCACTTAGGTTGGTCTAGCAAGATGTTTAGGGCTCCAGTGGCTCTGCTCTCAGCAGGCAGACCTCTGATGTTCCTCTCAAGTCACTGGCTCTCCAGATTTTGAAGTAGTCATCCACCCTGGGAGTCACAAGTCTCTGCTGAAACATGTCATCGATTTTCAGTTGCTTCATTTTTTCTGTTATAATGACAAGAACAGCTACATCCAAAGTCTTTCCTTGTTATCACTGGAACCAGTAGTTTTAGATGGATTTTTGTTTTAAATTCAAAAGTAACCCAGTGTTCTAAATTTCAATTTGCTTTTCTTTATGTGACTATACTATTTGTGTCAGCTGAACTTAAAGATCCACAGAGAGTTGGTTTTGCTTCATGAACAAATAAGGGGCTGAAGAGTAACATTTTCTGTGTTCCCAAAAGTGGGAAAAAGGAGAAGGGACAATGGAAAAGGTACCTGGTGGCTGAATTGTCCCAACAGATGGATGACGTATCTATTGAGGAGCTGATAAACGTTCATTTAAAAGAAGAAGAAACTCTGAGAATACAGTTGGTGCTTAAAACAAAGGTAACAAGGTGAGAAAAAGAAAAAAAAAACACAGGGGAGTAATATCTACAGATATTGTCAGATATTCTACTCTGCCTGGAAACAGACCTTACTAGAGTCATATCCCACCCCTAGAGAAGGGCAATTTCACACCAGCCAAACTGCTTCAAAGGAGGTGAGGGGAGATGAAAGCTGAGAAAAATGTGTAAAAGTTAAGCCAGAATCATGTGAAGTCATTAAGTAGTAGATTTGGAAACCTAAAAAAACTATACTCTGGCCTTGATTTCTTTCTCGCAAGGAGGATGAGAATTACTTGTAGAAGCAAATGCATTCCTGTAGCATCTCCATCTGAGGTCATCAATAACAGGGACAGAAAAGGGAAGGGAAAAATGACCATGGCAAAATAATTATCATTGACAGATTTGTATATTTTTTTAGGCACTCATTTAAAATTCCCTAGGTGACGGTCACAACTATGCCTTGGATTTTATCTTACAGATACAAATGATGTAACCAAATCCTGTACACCTTCATATTCCTCCAAAATCAAACAACCAAACAAAAAAATTCCCTGGAGATTAACAGAAATAGCTCAATATGGGACTGATTTCCTGTAAAAGCACATGAGATGAGAGACAATGAAATTTGCGTCATAACCATTACCCTGACTTTAAAAATACCCCTAGGCTGGCGTGACTTGCAGAAATTTTAATCATATAGTTAAAGCACTTTTTCCAGTAAGCCTCTAAATAAAATATGGTTTTGCTTTGATATGTGCACTTTAAGGTATGAGTCAAAATAAAAATGAAGTACATCAAATTTTTTTAAATGAAGCATCTGTATATGATGCAATTCTTTTATTTATTTATTTATTTTGATTTTATTAGGTCAAATACACATAGATCATGAATACATTGATGATTCTCAATTGCTTTGCCAATCACAAATGTATGTTACTAAGTGCAAGTGTAATAATGGGATATAGCTACTTAATGATTTTTTAAAAAAATAATTAAAGTGTGTATCTTTTGATAGAATTTAGAGTTGAAGTGTGAAGTTAAATAGCAGTTTTATCCTCCAAGTTTCTAATATTAAGAAAGGAGGACCCTTTAGATTAAATGTGGATATTTAATTACATTTGCCATTCTAGAAGGGAAAAAAAATGGGAAAATGTCAGGAATCTTTTTCTTGCTTGGTATTAATTGCAAAGCCCTAATTAAATGATATCCCGAGAACTCTAAATTAATGACAGATGACTTTGTCCTTTACAGGCAGCAGATGAGAGGATATCAGTATAAATTTGAATTACACTATTAGAGGTATGAAGACCCATTATTTTCATAAAAATGAAGTGTCAAAACACATTTTAAATTGTATTTTTCATGTAAGTTTTTGCTCTTGTCATTCTTAAACTTTTGACGTACATCTTCTCATTTACCCCCAGCCCACACCCCAGCTCCGTGGCTGCCTTCTGCTTCTGTAAGTTTGACTTTTTTATATTCCACATATGGATGAGATCACATAGTACCTGTCTTTGTCTAACTTATTCCACCGACCACACTGTTCTCCACTCTTCCTAGTCTGTCTCATGTTTGTCCATTGTTTTCATGAAATAGTCTGTGAAATATTCAAGAATGTCTTCCAGATGATTTTGCTAGCCAGATGATTAAAGGTTAGATCCAATTAAATTTATTTCTGAGAGAAATTACTGTCTCAATTTTTTACTACAAAAAAAATAGTGCGCAGGATTTGGTTACATTGTTTGTGTTTGTAAGGCCAAATCCCAGGTGTAGTTGTGACCCTCACCTGGGGACTGTTAAATGAGTACCTAAAAAAATGCACAAATCTGTCAGTGATAATTTTCATTTTTTTATATACAATAATTTTATACTTTTTATTGCAGAATTAAGTCCCATATTTAATTATTAACTTTTGACTTCAATTTGAAGTAATTCAAATGTTAATAAATATTTATTGCTTATTTATTGCTAAATATTTATTGCTTATCATCCATAGAATCATTTTGAAAGAAATATTTCTTAGATTGAACAACAGCAAGGAAGTCGCCTTTCTATACTTCCGTCTGTTTTCCCAAATGTTAGAATAGTTATCAAACAGAATAATTACCATAGTAATTTTTATTTTTTATTTTTTACTTTTTTTGAGACAGAGCCTCAAGCTGTCCCCCTGGGTAGAGTGCTATGGCTTCACTGCTCACAGCAACCTCCAACTCCTGAGCTCAAGCAAGTCTCCTGCCTCTGCCTCCCAAGTAGCTGGGACCACAGGCGCCCGCCACAACACCCAGCCATTTTTTGGTTGCAGCCATCATTGTTGTTTGGTGGGTCCGGGCTGGATTTGAACCCACCACCTTAGGTGCATGTGGCTGGCACCTTAGCCGCCTGAGCCACAGGTGCCTAGCCACCATAGTAATTTTTAAAAGACAAGTACAGTCAGGGCATATTCATGAATCACATGGGAAAGGACAAAAATGTTGATGCTTTTCTATCTTTGTTAAGCTATTCATTTTAATATAATTATAATTTAATTCTCATCATTCAGAGAAAATACTGTTACAGGACTTTGTTTACCTTTGACAACCTACTTAATAATAAAAGCATGTAGAGAGAAAAAAGTCAATGCAATATAGATTAGGTATAGACCTATACTTCAAAAACATTAAATTATTTGTTGAATCGTGAAAAAAATTCACAGAGATTTAAAAGATTTCAATTCTACTCCAAATTGTGCAAGTATTATTAGGTCTCTACCCTGACTTCTTTTACTGCCAATGATTAATAATGTGAAATCAGTCACTGTCGAGAACTAGCATTATGATAAGTGTCCTCTTTAAATTACCTCTTAGAAAGAAGTACTAATGGATTTTTCTTGCTTCAGTTGAATTACTATTTTTTTTTCCAATTCTCTATGCTGGTTGAAAGGTTTCGAAGACTTTAGCCAATACATTCAATATGAGAGGTTAAAAAAAAATGAGTAACTGGATAATTATACTTGGAAAAGTTAAATGAAGAGATGAACCGAATGGTACATTTTAATGCATGTCTTTTCTCAAACAATGACTCACCACTGTTGATAATTCATAACATTCTGTCATTTGCATATTTTTTCATTGTGCTTTCATCCAGAAATGTCACACTCTTGTGGAAGTACTAATAATTTATTACAATGTCCAATTAAAAAATCCTTTAGGGATTAAGACTTGACTATAACAATGATGCATGTGCTACAGAGAGCTGAAATGTATTATCGTTGTAAATGTGTATCACAGTCTAAGGTAAACAGACTCTTAGAATACAAAGATCTTAATGTGTCGCCCAGTACAGCCCTTAATGTAAGTAGATGGCTTTGTGGATAATGCAGTGCTATTTGGCTTTGAATTGCAAATGTGAACATTACTCTTTATTGTCTGCCATTGTAAAAGCACACAGTACAGGGAAATAATAAATTTATCTTTTTAACTCAATTTAATTTAAGGAAAACTGGTCCTGTTCAATGATCCAGTGATCACCTTGTTCAAATATTTTTACTCAGCCTTCATTTCACACTTACATTGAACAGTACCTCATAGGAGAAAGTTCAAAATCTGCTCCTTCCTTTGCATTTCCCTCAGAGATATCACCTACAGATTGATTCATGATCTCAGTTGCTACCCTTTGTATCCTGAAGGAGAGAAGTAAATTTTTTTATTGATCATTTACAGGAAATCAACTCATGTATCTAACCAAAACAATCTTGAATAAGCCGTATCCTTTACATTTTATAAATAATACAGTTGAAAGAGAAATTAAAACATATTACAAATATTTTAGAGATTCAAATTAATGAAAATGTATTTCTTTTAGATCAATAATCTTTCATATTTCTCCTGACCTTGCTGCTTTTATGTTAACAGATATAGCTTCCATAAATTTTGAATACTAGCAAAATTAATTTGAAGTTATAATTCATAACCGTAATCATCTTTATGACATAGAAATAACTTAATACTTTACCGATTGGCATTGACATATTTGTCATCCAAATAGGATGTATTCATCTATGTGGAAATGTTTTATGTCCCTTTTTAAGACTTATAGATGAGCCACCTTGAAACTATGGAATTTTCTGAGCACTGTTCTTGCTACCAGAATGTATTTTATGAAATTTACTTTAAAGTTGTTTTCTTCAGTCCATTAATTCATTAGTCTGAAGAGTTTTTCAGTAATTGCAAAGGGAGCTAAAGATATCTCAGGGTACATGAATGTTTTATGAATCCCTAAATCTCATCTTCAGCCACCTCAAACTAATAGCATACATTTGAAAAACAATTCATTAGGAGACAAAGGACTTTCTGCAATCTTAAATCTACTAACTGACATCCAAATGATTTCCTATTTCCTTATGAAATAAAGCATTATTCTTTCCCTATTAAAATGTTATCTCCCTATATATTGCAGGAGTTTGCATTATTTGCTTACCATATTTTTTAACATTCCCTTCCAAGGAAAGACACCTATATGGTCTGTCTAACAAGGGTACAAGTGGACTTTTCTAGAACTAGAGTATAAATGTTTTAACACAAAAACTAAGTAAATGACACAAAGTCTATGTTAACCAGTTTGATGAAAATATTTCAAATTGCATATGAAAACACTACACTGTACCTTATGTTTGCATTAATGTATACAGCTATCATTTAATAAAGAAAAAACAAAAAACATTCCCTTCCAAGCTTCTTTCTATGTATCCCCTTCATAAGAGAACATGGTTCTTCCCATACATTGATGATGACTTGTCTTGCTTTGACCAGTGGGTTGTAAATTTCAAGTTCAGGGCGGTGTCTGTGGCTCAAAAGGGTAGGGTATGGGCCCCATATGTTGGAGGTGGCGGTTTCAAACCCAGCCCCCCCCCCAAAAAAAATTCAAGTTCCACCATATAGTATTCAATGTCCATGTTCCAGATACTATTTGTTTCTGTACTATAGTTTCTTGGGGAATGAATATATAGAAGGGCTGCTAAACAACAAAAACATACAAAATAAAGAAATTAAACCTTTCTTGTTACAAAACCTCTACACTTTGGTGTTGTCTTTTCATCGTGGCATGACTTATCCTAAGCTGATTTATAAAATACTCAATGTATTTTATTTGACAACATACACTTGTAATCTTCTGACTGTGCTTACTGAAATAAAGTAAAATTCCAATGTCTTCAACTGGAAAGAGATGAAATTGAAACATTTGCTGTAGATAACACAGATACCTATAATTAAAAGCAGAATTTCACTTGCATATTTGATGGCAACTTTACTTATCCACAATTTCTTCCTATTTTAAATTGTTTGGGTGCATTATGATCAGAAAGGATTGATTACAAACTGCATTGTTCTCAATATATCACTGAATCAGAGAATTTGTAGCATTCCTTGGTTTCTGGTTCCAGTCTGATTTCACAGAGCTATCAGAATACTCAGTTTGACACTTTTGAGCTACAACTATAGCAATTCATTTATAACATTCCCCAAACAAATTTCAACTTCACTAACAGATTGGGCTTGACTGAAGCTGTTTTGTGATCTAAAATAGCTAGAATCCTAATGAAAGCTTGTAATGAAATGTATGACAAGACTCTAACAGGGGAGTCTCCTAATGATTTTGTAATGTTTTGACAATCTTGAAAATATGTTTTAAAGAGAGCTAGCAAATGCAAGTTTTCCCTAAGCAAAATATCCCATCTGTTCAAAAAAAATGTTTCAAAATACCAAAAGCACTAACCACAGTGCAGGAATAAGCAGTTGTGTGATTTAATTTCTTTAAATAAATGATCCTTTTGATTAGATAAATAATAGGAATTGTAGAAACCTTTGAAATAGTGAGTTTATAATGCAACTGCCTGATAACCTTTAAAGGTAACTGACTAAGGGAATTGTCAGAGATCCCTCAACTGTGGCAAAATGTGTCCTGACTGCTCCTATTAGACGAGCTAAAAAGGATGTTTAAAACCCTATTAGTTTAAAGCATCGAGAAAAAAGTGAATTTTATATTAAATAGAGTCCTGAATGTGCTCCCTTTAGACAGCTATTATGAACATTCATCATTTATGACTTCAGCTGAGGGAATTTTTACAATTCCCTTTACAAGTCACCTTTGAAGCTACTCTGCCAAGTTGACGAGGCCAAAATATTGATTAGAGTCAAGTCAGCTAGAGTTCTATGACTATTTTGAGATTTCCGTTTGTATAACCTTAAAAAGGTTATAATTAACAAGTTCCTTTTGTACATAGTACATAGCTATTATTCTATTTTTAAAATTATTTTGCGTACTCTTTCATATTACAGATATGTATTCTTCAACTTCTTCAAGTGTAATATGAAATGAACTTGAGGTCCTGAGTAATTAAAAAAAAAAAAAAACTATATGCTTAAAATGACTGACAATAGATAGAGGGAAAATTCTTTCTTTCTTCCTTTTTTTTTTCTTTCAACAGAGTCTCACTCTGTTGCCCTGAGTAGAGTACCTTGGTGTCATAGTTCACACCATCCTTAAACTCTTAGTCTCAAGAGATCCTCTTGTCTCAGCCTCCCAAGTAGCTGGAACTACAGATGCCTGACACAAGCCCAGATAGTTCTTCTATTTTTAGCAGAGATGGGGTCTTGCTCTTGCTTAGACTGATCTCAAACTCCTGAGTTCAGGTGATCCACCTGCCTCAGCCTCTCAGGGTCCTAGGATTATAGGTGTGAGCCACTGTGCGAGTCTCAAAGTGAAGATTTCTAATATCAATTCATTAAAATGTCTTGCCTGCCTGCCCAACTTCCTTCCCTCCTTCTTTCCCTTCTTTCTTTCTTCCATTCTTCCTATTTTTGTTTCTTTTTTAAA
Organism: Galago senegalensis; assembly: GCA_963575145.1. Classification (NCBI taxonomy): domain Eukaryota; kingdom Metazoa; phylum Chordata; class Mammalia; order Primates; family Galagidae; genus Galago; species Galago senegalensis. The sequence goes on along the minus strand of CAUYTI010079001.1, from coordinate 10,405 downwards.
AATTTCTTCCTATAGGAATTACTGAAATTTTATCTTACAATCTTACTTTCAAATACTACCAAACAAAAGTATGCCTGTAATTATGAAGTATAGAATGGATGTAGAAAGTGTTTTCATATAAATTTATCTATTTTTATGAACTGAGAACATTTTAGGTATCTATTGTTATGTATACAATACTTATTGCAATAAAAATAAATACTTATATTTTAGACTTTATTTTAGCCAATATATTTCTGATGATTAAATATTTTGCTTATTTTACATGCCCAAGGACCATCATTCACTGATCTTATACACTTTCTTACCATGTTTCCAATTCTACATTGAGGAACATAAGTAAAAGCAAATATTATATTGTCATTTGTGAATATGCACTGGTGGTTTTTGATTGTGGATTTAAATAGCAGCAACACTGAGATTCACAGTGAGATTCAACATAAAATTAATGCATTTTAAACTACAGGGCTCCTTACTAAAGTTACTTCTAAGTTAATAGTTATTTCTATAGCTAAATTTACAATTATCGAGTTGGACAATTAAGTTTGCCAACTTATCTTAGAAAAAGTGCTACATATCTCACTGATGAATGTCGCTATGATCACCTGTGAAGTACCTCCCTTCGGAAACTATGCACTAATGCCCATACCTAGTCCACTCTTCACAGCCCTTTTTCTAGGATGAATTTGTAAACTTAATTATCAGACTTCATTTATATTATATATTTTTAGCTTCCAAAAATTTGAAGATTCCCCCAGCTTTCTGTATTAATACAAATTAAAAATGTTTTGCGATAACTTTAAAACTTGTCCCATTTGCATGCCTTTTACTCTAAAATTAATACCAGAATTCAGTTATTTGTAAGGGTGAGCAATGAAGGAAGTGATCGTATAATTTATAGCTTAAACCAGGATACTTTTCAGACATAATATGAACCAAGCCTATCCCAGATAAACTAGAATATATAACCTCTTCCAATAAATTTGAATGTGGACTCTAGAAAGAGTGAAACTCTGGATATTTCTGTATTAATTTTTTAAGTTCCTTTGTATACAGGTATACACAATAGCATTAAAAAATCAACATTTGGCTAGTAAATGAAGGGGAAAAAAGTTTTAGTAGGACTGGATGGAGGTTTTCAGATATTTGAATGTTGTGTGAATTCACAACACCCTTGATGAAAGTAAACTAATAAGCAAAAATAAAGAATTGAATTTGAGTTCAATATAAGAAACAATTGCCATTCTACCTTTCCCCCATCCCTGCAGAATCAAAACTATCCAATGGTAGAAACAGCTGCCTTGTGGAAGCATATGAACTAAGTGACAGGAAATATTTTAACAGGAATATGATACCCCCTTAACAGGCAAATAATGATGAAAAATTATATTGGCAAAAAGGTCATGTGGATTTTGTAATTTGAAGTAGACCATATATAGTGGTTACCAGCTTCGGCTTGATAGTCAAATTGCCTGGATTTGGATTTTAACTGTTTACTATAATGTCAAGAATTTCTCAAAGAACAAGTAAGTTAATGGCTAGATAGTGATTGAATTTTTTTTCCAGCATCAATAACACCATTTCAAAATGTTACAATTAACATTTTGCTAACTAGATTTTATTAAATCAAAACAGCACTGGCACTTACATAGCCTGAAAATGTTTATCTTCTATCCGAAAAGCAAAATTTTGGAGAGTGAATCATTAGTTTGCCTAAAGCCAACACACACACACACACACACACACACACACACACACACACAAAATCAGCCCATCACTAGAAAATAAGAAAATGTCTCATTTCACATGCAAAGACATTTTAAGGAAAGGCTCCAGATTAATTAGCTGATTTGGGATGCCTGGTCTACTTTGAAAAAGTTGTCTGCTTCTGTATCAAAATTATAATCTCCTGTCATCATCCATCAGATGTTTGGTCATGTCAATTTATACTCAGAAATACAGACACATAAGTCTTTAATCAATATGCATTATAATAGGAATGTGTAATCCATACAGCCCTTCTCCTTAAGTTGAAGAAAGCATGTTATGGAAATAGAAGACAATATCAAGTCTCCAAGTTTGTTTACATTGCCCAAAGGTATTTTAAATTTAGAATGAAATCTCACATGACATCATGTCCCTTTTGTAAGACGAATGTTTCTACAATCCTAGTTGTTGGGGGGGAGGGTTGGCAGTGGGGAGAAAGGAAACATGAAAAACTGCATTTGTCTCTACTGCTTATCGTCTCTAAAAATTATTCATGCTAATAAACTACCTAAGGTAGTTTAAAGTTTACATTTTGATTTTATAACATTTCACATATTGTATGCTCAAAAAATAAGTCATATCAAATACATGAGCTAATTAATATCATTTGGAATATGCCATCACTTCTCTTATATCTCTCTCTGTACATACTCTTGAGTCTTGGGTTGCAAATTCAGAGAGAAAACATTTTATATCATTTAGCATATATTTGGGTATTTGGGGGATACCAGAGATACATATTATGTGTATAAAAGAACTATGCTATTTTCTTTTTCTTTTTTTGATTTTGATTTTTATTAAATCATAGCTGTGTACATTAATGCAGTCATGGGGTACAATGTACTGGTTTTATATACAATTTGAAATATTTTCATCAAACTGGTTAACAGAGCCTTCATGGCATTTTATTAGTTCTTGTTTTAAGACATTTATATTCTACATTTAGTAAGTTTCACATATACCCTTGTAAGATAAACCATATGAGAATGGCTGCACCAGTTTTCTTTTGGTTTGCATGGAATATTATTTTCCATTTTTTCACCTAGAGTCTGAATGAGTACTTGTGGGTTAGATGTGTTTCCTGGAGACAGCACTTTATCAAAAAGTTGCTATCGCAAACAGATGTGGATGTGGATTCAGAGAGAAAGAAACACACACTGTTTGTGCAACTGCAAAGTAGTAGAAACTCCTTGGAAAAGTGTATGATGACAGTTCAAAGAATGAAAAGTAGACCTACCATATAATCCAGTAATTCCACTAGCAGGAACTGGAGACCATTCTTCTAAGTGAAGTTTCATAAGAAGAGGGGAAATAAACACCATACGTACTCACATTTGGAACTAATCCATCAACTCCCATGTGCACATATGGAAATAAAACTCAATGGAAAGGGAGCAAGTGGGAAAGAGGCGCAGAGAATGGGTAAATTCACACCTACCAGGTATAATACACACTATCTGGGTGATGGGCACACTTACAAACAACTTTGACTCAAACTCTACAAAAGCAATTCATAGAACCAAAACATTTTGTATTCTTGTAATATCCTGAAATTTAAAAATATAAAAATAAACACAATTGTCAGATCATAAGGCATCAGTCTTCAAACAAGAAAGGAAACATTTATTTAAATAGTCATTCATATTCGTATATATGCTCATATATGAAACTTGAGAACTTTCACATATCTAGAAGTACATCACTCACATTGTGATTCTGTGTGTTTGCTTTTTTATTTTTACAACGGTTTATAATCATAAAATATTTCAAACCTGCATAAAAGCATAGTAACAAATAGATTCATTTCAGACTATCTATTCAAGCAAAGCAAGACAGATACCATTTGCCATCTATGAGAAATATGCAGAATGTAAATAATCACTCTATTACCACCATAATTTCATAACAAACTGTGAATTATTTCTTTCTTTCTACATCATCAATTATCTCCTTTTTCTCATGCAATAGCTTGCTTTGAAAGAATACCTTGACATACTTTAGTGCATATGCACATAAGTCTAGACTTAACATAACTATCATATGCCTTAAAAATTTCACATGTAATAAATTATTTTTAGCTCACAATAAACCAATAAATATGAGTTCTTCATCCTCGTACACTAGTAATAAGTGTGATGCCTGGAATGAAGGTAGTTTTTAGTGATATTTGTTGAAAGAAGAATGCACTGAACAAATCAAGCAGTATTCCTTATTTTTATGTGAAAATGATAATTCAGAATTCTCTTCTAGTAGATATTTTTTACCTTAAGATTTTTTAAAATTTTTCTTTAAACTCTATCCTTAGGCTTATGATGAAGTGATACTTCAGAGTTTTGATGTGCTCATATTAGCTCCCATAACATGTAGTCTTGTCTGCTGTGGATATTTAGGAACTGAGATACCGGAAATGAAAGATCCTGTCATATCCTCATGTTATATTTCATGTATCCAGAGGCATGATATGTTTCATTCATTCAAGACTTCCTTGTAACAAAGCTTTGTAAAATCACTGATATTCATTATTTTGAATTTTTATTCTATTCCTCTAAGGAGATCAAGATGTTCTGTCCAAGCATTTTCTTCTTCTAATGAGAAACTCCATAGAACCCATCTAAGACATGTAACTGCACATGAAATCATACCTAAGGATTCTTCCTATGTTGCAAATTTAATCTGTGTTAAAAAATAAATCAAAACTGGGAGCATTTACTCTATTTAAAGTCTAAGACAAAACTATTGAATATATAATAGAATGTCCCCTGAAATGTCTGTAGCAGGAGATTTTTCTTATTGGCTTACAATAACAATAATTAGGCTTGCTCCTTCCTTCCTTCCTTCCTTCCTTCCTTCTTTCCTTCCTTCCTTCCTTCCTTCCTTCCTTCCTTCCTTCCTTCCTTCCTTCCTTCCTTCCTTCCTTCCTTCCTTTCTCTCTTTCTTTCAACCCTATGTATTTACTAAAGAAGAGCTAAGGAATATTTAGTTCAATTTTGGTATGATGAATTTTCCTAAATTCTATTCATGTTTCCTTCTTTAAAAATACAGTATATGTGTTAAGAGTTTGTAAGTTCTAATTCTTAAAAGCTATATGCAAAGGTAATTCTAACAGTAAATTTACACACAATGTTATAATTATTATATTAATTTTAAACATATCATATTTATTATTTTGTGTGATACTGATAGTTTATCATGTGACTCTATTAATACTACAAGTAAATTTACACACAATATTTTATTTGTTATATTACATTTATCCTAAATGTAATGTTATATTTATAATTTTGTGTGATAATGATAGTCTATGATCTTATATAAACACTAAGTAGGCAAAATTAATCTTTCTAGTAGTCATTTCTATTTTTTTAAATTTAAGATTAACATGTGGGTACAAAAATTAGATTACAATGTTTATGTTTGTTAAGTGAAGTTCAAGTTGTAGTTGAGTCCTTCATCTAGCAGGTGTGCTATATACCTTTACACTGTACAGATTGGGTGAGAGTTTACCAGTTCCTCCTTCTCTTCTCTTCCTTCTAGAATTTAATTGTGTTTTTCTTTCCTGTGGGTGTGTATTTGTTTATCCATTGGCTTTGTATTAGTAGTGAGTACATTGGATACTTGCTTTTTCATTCTTGTAATATTATACTAAGAAGAAAGTTCTTCAGCTCACCCATGTTAATACAAAAAAAGTAAAGCCTTCATCATTTTTAAGGCTGAGAAATATTCCATAGTTTACAAATACCACAGTTTATTAATCCGTTTACCTGTTGATAGGCCCTTGTGTTGATTCCACATTTTGATGATTGTAAATTGAGCTGTGGTTAACATTCTAGTGCAAATGTCCTTATGCTTAAATAATTTTTTATTCTTCTGGCTTCATTCTTAGTAAACAGATTGTAGGATCAAGTGGAAGGTTGACTAAGTTCTTTGAAAATTCTACATACTGCTTTCCAAAGTGGCTGGATTGGTTTGCAATCCCATCAGCAGTAGAAAAATGTTTCCTTCTTGTGACATCTACACCAATGACTCCCATTCTGGGACTTTGTAATGTGGGCAATATTAATGTAGTTCCTAATGGTGAGCTTCTTGTACGATAAAATGAGTGCTAAATGCAAAATATCTAGTTTGGCATACTTTATTTATTCCCCTTCCAATAACAGTTTCATTGAGACTAATTATGCCTCAAATACTAACTAGGATATTGGTTTAACTAATATGATAAAAGTCAAAGTAATAGTTATGATAGAAGTCATTTCTTTCTGTGTAACAGATAACACAAGCAGCCTATGCATGATATGGTGATGTAAACAGGGTTGGGAACCCATGTCTCTTCTTGGGCATTGAGGGTTCCTCTTATCTGCATAATCCACCACTAATTCTGTATCCTACCTAGCAGGAAGGAGGAAAAAGAAAGTGAGGGGGTTAGGTGATATCTCAAGGTGGTTTTGATTTGCATTTCTCTGATTATTAGGAATGATGAGCATTTTTTCATGTGTTTGTTGAACATATTTGTCTATCGTCTTCAGAGAGGGATCTGTTTATATCTCTTACCCACTTATAAATGCAATTGCTTGCTTTTTTCTTATTGATTAGTTGAACTTTTTGTAGATTCCAGGTATTAGCCCTTGCTCAGATTTGTAGCATGAAAATATCTTCCTCCATTCTGAAGAGGGTCTGTTTGCCTTTGTTGTTACATCCTTAGCTTCATCATGTCCCAGTTATTTATTTGGTGTTGCTACAATTGTCAAGATGGTCTTTTTCATAGAGTCTTTTCCAAGACCAAATTTTGTCAAGAATTTCTCCCACACTTTCTTCCAGAGGTTTAATCGTTCCGTGCCTTCAATTTAAATCTGTTATCCAGTATGAGTTTATTTTTGTAAGTGGTGATGAGTGTGGTTCCAATTTCAGTCTTTTACATGTGACTAATCAGTTTACCCAGCACCATTTATTATAAAGGAATTCTTTTCCCCAGTGTATGCTTTTTTTTGGTGCATTGATGATCAAGTGGCAATATGAAGCTGGTAGCTGGCTTCATCTCTAGGTTCTCTATTCTATTCTATAAATCTATATCTCTATTTATGTGCCAGTACATGTTGTTTTAATAACTGTAGACTTGAAGTATAATCTGAAGTCTTGTAATGTGATGCCTCTAGATTTGTTTTTATTTTTTAGAATTGCATTGTCTATTCGGTATTTTTTCTGGTTCCATATGAAACTAAATACTGTTGTTATGAATTCTTCAAAGTATGAAATTGGTGCTTTTTGTAGGATTGCATTAAATCTGTACATCATTTTGGGTAGTATAGACATTTTCATAATGCTGATTCTTCCCAGTCATGGGCATGGTATGTTCCTCCATTTGTGAAGGTCTTCTGCTATTTCTTTTTTCAAGGTTTCATAGCTCTCTCTGTAGAAATTCTTCATGTCCTCTGTTAGGTAAAGTCTCAGGTATTCCATTTTCATTGAAGCTACTCTGAAGGGGGGTGTCTTTGCTTTGATTCTCAGCTTGACTGCTCTTGGTGTATAGAAAGGCTACTTTCTGTGGACCTTGATTCTGTAGCCTGAGACATTACTGCATTACTTCCTTGGTCACTTCTGGAAGGCTTATGGTTGATTCCCAGGGGTTTTCTAACTATGAGATCATGTCATCAGCAAAGAGTGAGAGTTTGACCTCCTCTCTCTCCATTTGAATATGTTTGATATAGAAATTATTTTTATAAATGTATGTACAGATAAAAGTTTGAGATGTACATGGAATATTAACAGAGCATTTTAGAAAATAAGTATGGGGATTTAACAAACCTAAAATTATTCAGAACTTATTTTACTCATCCCTACATTTCTTACTCCAGGGCTAAGGAAAGTATAAAATGAGAAAGGTGTATATGCACAAAAACATTTAGCATATTTTATAAAAATGAAAAAGCTAGAAATAATCTAAACATTCAGCAGTAGAGAACAAATTAACTAAAGATAGAAGAGTTACTTAATGGAAGTATGTAAGTTATTATAGTAATAAGAATAGACTCAAGAATGATTGGAATATATACTGCTAAATGGAAAAAAGTGTATTACAAAATTTTACTTATACTATTATTAAGGTATTGTAGACAGTATTATGTGCCCACTGACACAAATTGCATGAAATTACTATTGTCCAATATAACTAATTACAGAATCAATCTTTTCTATTAAATCCCATACCCATTTGGCTACTATTCCATATCAATTCAATTCAATATACTGTCTCAGAATAAACTGCTTTTGCTATAGTTTTTTGCATTTTAAATTCCATAGCTTGAAACAAAGACCTCCCATTAATAGGTCCTGTCTGCCTCTCCATCCTAATGTTTTCCCACTTCAAGAAAACACTCCAGCATTTTGGATATAATGAATTACTTGTAATTTCATGAAAGTATCATGCCCTCTCATAGTTTGGGAACAACATACATATTATATCTGCTCCTTGCAATCCTTGTCAAGTCTTTACTTACCTCCTCTTGCCAGTTCACTTGCCCCATACTTTCAATCACTCTAATTCTTATATACGCCGCTTTGAGCTACAATTACATTTAGGGCAGTTGCTATATCTTATTATTCTTCATAATTGTAAGCTCCACAATAGACTCAGTATGAAGCACACCACCAACTTTTTTTAGCATAATTACATCAAATGGCAACAAATAGAAATAGCTTTGTGTCTTAGTTTGCTGCATTATTACTAATAGATTTTTAATATACTTATTATGTTGTTCTTATGAAAATGAAATTAAAACTTAAGAAAATTTCAGTGACATGTAAATGAAATATTAACTGCAAAATCAAAGTGGTCAGAATAGAAGGTAGAAAAAAATCCTTAAAATTTATACAGTTTCAGTGAACCATAGACAATTTAAATTTTGAAAAGTAACATTTGTATTTTTAAAGTACACTAAAATCATTAAATTATTATGTGTGAGTCTAATCAAATGTGTGCATTATGTATGCTGACAATTATAAAATATTGATGACAGAAATCAGAGAAGATCTAAATAAATGTATTAGTACACTATATTGATAGTTTGTATACTCAAGTTGTAAGATATAAATTCTCTCCTAAATTGACCTATAGATTAAAATCATAATTAAAATACCAGAAGGCATTTTGGTAGAAATTTATAAATCAAATCTAAAGTTCAAAGGAATAGTCAAAGAATCTATAACAATAACCATAATTCTTAATAAGTGAACAAAGTGGATAACTCTTACTACTGAATTCAAGACTTATTATTATATAAACCCACAACAATCCATATATTGTAGTTCAGGTATAAAGATTGACAAATAGGTCAATGAAGCAGAGTATAAATACTGCCACGTGTGTATGGTAAACAGGGGTCAAATGAAAAATGAGTAAAATTAAAAAAAAATAGTACATGAACAAGTACAAATGTAAGGCACGGAACTATCCAAATGATGAGAGATACAGAGAGAGAAGGCAGGAGAGAGAAGAGATTAACCCATTGCCCTATTCTGGCTGCTGTGTATGTAAAAATAATAGCTTTGTGTGGAATATACACCTAAACTTTAACTATTAAAAGTCCTAGGGAAAAAACCATAGTATAAAATACTCGTTTCAACTAACACAAAGGCTCTTTAGATACAAATCCCAAAGCAGAACTCATAAAAAAAAGTTCACAAAATGTTCTTCATCAAAATTAAAAAGGAAACCCTTAGAAGAGTTAAGGAGGTTTCAGAGTAGAGCTAAGTACATTGGATACTTTTTCTTTCATTCTTTAGATACTTTACTAAGAAGAGTATGTTCCAGCTCCATCCATGTAAAAATAAAAAAGGGGAAGTCACCATCTTTTTTTAAGGTTGCATAATATTCCGTGGTGTACATATACCACAATTTATTAATCCATTCATGGGTTAATGGGCAGTTTGGCTTCTTCCATGACTTGACAATTATTAATTAGGCCACAATAAAAATTCTGGTGCAAATATCTTTGTTACAAAGTGATTTTTGGACTTCTGGATATGTACCTACTAGAGGAATTGCAGGATCAAAAGGCAGGTCTATTTTTAGATCTCTAAGTGATTTCCAAACTTGTTTCCAAAAGGAACATATTAGTTTGTATTCCTACCAGCAGTGTAGAAGTATTCCCCTTTCTCCACATGATGCCAACATCTATAGTTTGGGGATTTCATATAATCACCCACACTTCCATATGAAAACTATGATACAACTACAGCCCAAGATGAAGGGATAAAGATGAAGGGGAGGGGAGTGGAGGAGTGAGGATGGGTAGAGGGAGAAAAATTGGTTGGGCCATAACTATTATGCATTTTACAAGGATACATGTCAAATCTACTAAGTGTAGAGTATAAATGTCTTAACACAATAATTAAGAAAGTGTGGCAAAGGCTATGTTAACCAGTTTGTTATATTTCAAATTATATATAAAACCAGCACATTGTACCCCATAAAGGCATTAATGTACACAGGTATATATATATATATATTTTTTTTTTTTTTTTTTGAGACAGAGCCTCAAGCTGTCCCCCTGGGTAGAGTGCCGTGGCATTACAGCTCACAGCAACCTCCAACTCCTGGGCTCAAGCGAGTCTCTTGCCTCCGCCTCCCAAGTAGCTGGGACCA
>CAUYTI010078999.1:0-13366 GCA_963575145.1 Galago senegalensis | reverse complement strand
TCAAGCGAGTCTCCTGCCTCAGCCTCCCAAGTAGCTGGGACTACAGGTGCCCGCCACAACGCCTGGCCATTTTTTGGTTGCAGCCATCATTGTTGTTTGGCGGGCTCAGGCTGGGGATTCGAACCCGCCACCTTAGGTGTACGTGGCTGGTGCCTTAGCCGCTTGAGCCACAGGCACCACCTAAAAATGGAAAAATTAGGCAGGCATTGTGGTGGGCATCTCAGCTACTTGAGAGGCTGAGGCAGGAGGACTGCCTGAGCCCAAGAGGTTCTTTTTTTTTTTTTTTTTTTGCAGTTTTTGGCCAGGGCTGGGTTTGAACCCCCCCCCACCTCCAGCATATGGGGCTGGCACCCTACTCCTTTGAGACACAGGCACCGCCCCTGAGCCCAAGAGTTTGAGGTTGCTGTGAGCAACACCATGGCATTCTACCAAGGGTGACCGAGTTAAGACACTCTTAAAAAGAGAGAGAGAGAGAGAGAGAGGTGGGTTTTTGGGGTGATCCAGGCAAGTTTTCCTGCTTAGGCCCACTGCTCCCAACTAAGATTGATGTTGGCCTTCCAGTAAAGTAAATGTCCTGAAAGACATTTTAATGGGTTTTAGGGGGAAGAAAGGCACAGAATCCCTGAATACCACTAAATCTCTGGTTCTGTTCCTATGGATTTCTTTTTTTTTTTTTCTGCAATTTTGGCTGGGGCTGGGTTTGAACCTACCACCTCCAGTATATGGGGCTGGCACCCTACTCCTTGAGTCATAGGCACTGCCCTGGGCATTTCATCTAAATGGAATCATACAATATGTGGTCTTTGATGTTAGACTTCATTCACTTGATGTTTTCAAGGTTTATTCATGTTGTGGCTTCACTCCTTTTTTGTTGCCAAACAATATTCCATTGTGTGGGTATACCATAATTTGTTCATCTATTCATCAGTCAGTGGACATTTGGGTTATTCCCACTTTTTGGCTACTTTTTGACTATCTCATACATGTGCTTCTTTCTTTTTTTTTTTTTTTGAGATAGAATGTCACTCTGTGCCCTGGGTAGATTACTGTGGTGTCATAGCTCATAGCAACCTCAAACTCTTGGGCTCAAGTGATCCTCCTGCCTCAGCCTCCCAAATAGCTAGGACCACAGGCACTTGCCACAATGCCTGGCTAGGTTTTCCTATTTTTAGTAGAGATGGAGTCTTGCTGTTGCTCAGGCTACTCTTAAACCCCTGAGCTCAGGCGATCTACCTGGTATGGTCTCCCAGAGTACTAGAATGTGGTGGCCTCATGTATATTATTTTGTGCCACTGAGTCTGGTCTTCACAAAGTTTTTAATTTTAATTTCTCTATTAAAGTCCAGATTGTTGTGTTTTTGTTTTTGACCTCCTGTGCTTTTGGTATCTCCAATTATTATTGTCAATTTGTCTGTTTCTCCCTTCAATTCTGCCAGTTTTTTATTTTTTTTGAGACAGAGCCTCAAGCTGTTCCCCTGGGTAGAGTGCTGTGGCATCGCAGTTCACAGCAACCTCTAACTCCTGGGCTCAAGCGAGTCTCCTGCCTCTACCTCCCAAGTAGCTGGGACCACAGGCGCCTGTCACAGCGCCTGGCTATTTTTTTTGGTTGCAGCCGTCATTGTTGTTTGGCAGACCCGGGCTGGATTCGAACCTGCCACCTTAGGTGTATGTGGCTGGAGACTTAGCCACTTGAGCCACAGGCACTGAGCCAATTCTGCCAGTTTTTACTTTTTGTATATTGGGGCTCTATTGTTAGGTACGTGTATGTTTATATACAAATTACCTATTTTAAAAAATGCGTCCTCCATTTTAAGAAGAAAAACACCCCCAAAAGATAGCCCACTGCCCTGGAAAGCAGTACCACTTTCTTCTTACCCCTTCTTTACCTCATTCTGATCATTCTTTTTTTTTTTTTCTTTGAGACAGAGCCTCAAGCTATCCCCCCTGGGTAGAGTGCCGTGGCATTACAGCTCACAGCAACCTCCAACTCCTGGGCTCTAGCGAGTCTTCTGCCTCCGCCTCCCAAGTAGCTGGGACCACAGGCACCCGCCACAACGCCTGGCTATTTTTTTGGTTGCAGCCGTCATTGTTGTTTTGGCGGGTCTGGGCTGGGGATTCGAACCCGCCACCTTAGGTGTACGTGGCTGGTGCCTTAGCCGGTTGAGCTATAGGCGCCCAGCCAGATCATTCTTATTTCTAATCCTACTCCAGCCAAAGGACTAATCACTGTCTAAAATCAGTGTCAAAGCAAACCAGCTCAGCATGCTCTCTGCTCAGCAGCCAGGGCCTTGAGAAGTGGGTGCCTGGGGTGGCCTTCCTCTGTCTGTCTTGAGCCTTTCTTCTGACCAGGTCCGCTTGGCAGGGCTAGGCCTATTTTGTGGTTCTCATCTCTGAGAAGGTGAGGGCAGGGGTGATAAGGTGCCACAACACAAGACTTCAGCTTAATACAGAAGAGCCTTTTTTTTCTTTCTTTGTAGTTAAGTAATTCATTTTTTTTTTAAATTTTTATGGAGACAGAGTCTTACTTTGTCACCCTCAGTAGAGTGCTCTGGTGTCATAGCTCACAGCAACCTCAAAGTCTTCGGCTTAAGCAATTCTCTTGCCCCAGCCTTCCTAGTAGCTGGGACTACAGGCACCTGCCACTATGCCCGGCTAAGGTAATTAATTTTTAATTGCAAGTTAAAGTTAAAAGTATTCCCCCAGAATGATGCCATCAATCCTGAGGACTTCCCAGAACCCGTCTACAAGAGTTTCCTCATGAGCCTCTGTCCTCGGCCAGAAATAGATGAGATCTTCACCTCCTAGTGAGCTTCCTGGGCTGGGCTGGGAATGGGGAAGGGGTGGTAGCCAGCAGTCCCCTTTTCCCCATGCCATGCTGGGAATCAGGAGGCTGCATGGAAAAGGGGATTGTCTGAGCCTCCAGGCCCAAGGGACATGGACCTGCGCTCCTCTCTCTGGCCTACAGCCATGCTAAGGCCAAACCCTACATGACTAAGGAGCACCTGACCAAGTTCATCAACCAGAAACAGCGGGACTCACGGCTTAACTCCCTGCTGTTCCCGCCAGCACGGCCTGACCAGGTGCAGGGCCTCATTGACAAGTATGAGCCCAGTGGCATCAACGTGCAGAGGGGTGAGGACTAAGAGAACTCACCCTCACCCTCCATGGTCCTTCTGTGCCCTTGCAGCTGGGCTGCATCCCTGACAGATATCCCCTATCTCCTAGGCCAGCTGTCCCCTGAGGGCATGGTCTGGTTTCTCTGTGGACCAGAGAACAGCGTGCTGGCCCAGGACAAGCTGCTGGTCCACCATGATATGACACAGCCACTCAATCATTACTTCATCAATTCCTCCCACAACACCTACCTGACAGGTGGGCCCTGGCAACCTCATTGCTGATCTCTGCTTTCATGGGGATGGTTTCTGTTCCCTGAACCCTCGACAAGTGTTGCCCATGTCCTGCTGACCCTGGCAGTAGCACAGAGCAGGGTGGGGCAGGGGGTAGTCGAACTGCCTGGGGTGATGCCCTGCCCCTCCTCACCCTCTGGCTCAGCCGGCCAGTTCTCAGGCCTTTCCTCGGCTGAGATGTACCGTCAAGTGCTGCTGTCTGGCTGCCGGTGTGTGGAGCTAGACTGCTGGAAGGGGAAGCCCCCAGATGAGGAGCCCATCATCACCCATGGCTTTACCATGACCACAGACATCTTCTTTAAGGTGAGACTCAGGGTTTGCAGGCTGGTAGCAGTGTCAGTAGGGAAGAGCCCTTGGCCAGAAGCCTTTTAGGGTTAGGGGGACTTTAGCTGGAGGGAAGGAATGACTGGAAGGTTTTGGACCAATGTAGGCCACTAGAGGGCACAGGGACCAACAATGGCCACCTAGTTATGTGTGGGATTGAAACTGGGGAGTAGGGGAGGCACCATCGGGGAAGGGGCACTTGGACATCTGCCCACTAGGTGCTCTTCTCCTCCAGGAAGCAATTGAAGCAATTGCAGAAAGTGCCTTTAAGACCTCCCCTTATCCTGTCATCCTGTCATTTGAAAATCATGTGGACTCGTGAGTATCCAGGCCCTTCAGGTGTATTCTCACCCAGCCCTGAGTCTCTTGCTTAGAACTGTTCTCCTCCCAGTGACCTCAGCCTCTAACTGTCCCCTCCAGCTCTCATCCAGGTCTCAATAAAATCTTTTTGGGATCCCACAACTCTCTTGCCTATGTCCCTGCCTCCCTGACCTCCCAGGTCCCTGATCTGGGTCATCAAGGCACAAAAGGATGGACAAAAGGGTTGGAGCTGAGCTGCTGAACCATACCCACCTTTGCTCCCTGCAGACCCCGCCAACAGGCTAAGATGGCTGAGTATTGCCGGACAATCTTTGGGGATATGCTGCTCACAGAGCCCCTGGAAAAGTTCCCAGTGAGTGGACTTTGCTATGGGACATTTCAGTCTGGGGCCTGGGACAGTTGGGGGCCGGGTTAGAGAGGGGGATGTCCCCAGAAGATGATGGGGTTCACTTGGTTGGATTGTGGGGATGGGGTCCTGTTACTTACCATGTGTCACGCACTGTGCTGGGCACTTTGTGGTACGTTAGTGACAAAGACATAGTCCCTGCCCTCAGGTTCATTACCTTCTAGTGAAGAGACAGACAAGTAACCAGATCATTATAGCCCAGTGATTGTTATAGGAGTATCTGGGGAGTTCTGATCTGGTCTTGGAGGATCAGGGAAGGCTTCCTGGAGGAAATGATGGCTAAGATTAAACCTGAAGTATGAATTGGTTTATCTCAGCAAAAATGGAGGTTAAGGGGAGTAGGCAGAGGACATAGGAGCACGCTTGGTACGAAGGAGCTTAGACTACACCCTGAAGGTGAGGAGATGGTATCAACTCTCTTGCCTCTCTCTCTGCAGCTAGAATCAGGCATCTCCCTGCCCAGCCCTGAGGATCTCAGGGGCAAGATCCTCATCAAGAACAAAAAGAACCAGTTTTCTGGGTCTGAATCCCTCAGCAAGGAGCCTGGTGGGGAGACTGAGTGCAGTTGCCCTTCCAGTGCCCCAGCCAGTGAGAACTCGGGTAAGTCAGGAGAAGACTGGGCTAGAATAGCAGAGGGGCAGGGCTCGAGAAGCCTATGTGACAGAGCTGTGTGTGACAGTGTGGGCTGGTGAGGATGGGACTGAGCTGGAGGAGAAGGAGGTGAAAGAGGAAGAGGAGGAGTCGGGAACCCTGGATGAAGAGGAGATAAAGAAGATGCAGTCTGATGAGGTGTGTGGGGACAGTCCTGAGGCCCTTCTGACATCCTCCACTGCCGGGCCCTCTATGTTCCTGGGCTAGGGGCTTCCCACCTCTGCTTCTCTCCTCTTGCCTCTCTAGGGCACAGCAGGCCTGGAGGTGACAGCTTATGAGGAGATGTCCAGCCTGGTTAATTACATCCAGCCCACTAAGTTCATCTCCTTTGAGTTCTCTGCCCGTAAGTCAGTGTGAGTGCTGATGCTGGGGTGGTGAGTGGAGTTTAGGCCAGACTCAGGAGAAGGTTATCCAGAGACCACAGGAAGGGGAATCTCCCCTTTCCTTGGACTCGGGGCCCTGTCTATAAATACCCAGCCAAGGAGTCAGGCAAAGGTCTTGTTTAAGTGGCAGTGGCTCCCAGTTTCCCAGCACTGTACTGAGGAACTTGGCACCAAACGGAACGCTCTGGAGTGTGTCAGTGACAGGCCAGTTTCTGTGACAGGCCACCTCAGCCAGAATGCCTCCTGTAGGTTCTGTGGCTCCCAGGGATGAACAGCACCTTGGGTGGGCCCAAGCCCAGAAGCCCCAGCTTGGGAGATGAGACTTCATGGAAGGGGGTGGAAGGCAAAGAAAGCCACTGGTGCACAGTGCCCCTTCCGCTCTTCCCTGCACTCTACTATTTGCCTTTTTCTTCCCTGGACATAGGCACAGTGCATTTCTCTCACTCTCCTTGTGTATCTCCAACACAAGCACCTCCTGTGGACAGTTGCACCTTTGCAACCTCGACTCCTCATCCCTGAACCCACAGCCTGCACCTCCACCTGGGCACAACCATGGCGGTCCTGCCTTTACTGTGCCCCTCCCCTCACGTGTTCAGCTCTAGCTTGCATGATGATTCACTCCCCATGCACACTGCAGCATGTGCCCATACTCCCTGTGCATGCACAGTTGTTATTGACCCCTGAGGCTCAGTCCACCATGTTCCTCATGCCCTCTGTGCCCATCCTCGGCATGTGGCCCTCACTCTCCAGAAGCATAGCACATACCCTACCCTGTGCATATCCCTTGTAAATACACTTTGCCCCCAGCAGGCACTGTTATCCATAAATTTTCTCCAGAGGTGGGCTCCTAAACCCTCAGGCCCCCATGAAAATGCTTGACTGGAGACATCTCTTGCTGGTGGGAGCTGCTCCATAGGGAAGGCCAGGGCTGAGATAGAGGGCAGCCTGATGGGAGCCCCACATTTTCTTCCCCATACAGAGAAGAACCAAAGTTATGTCATCTCTTCCTTCACGGAACTCAAGGCTTATGACCTGCTCTCCAAGTCTGCAGTGCAGTTTGTTGAGTATCCTTGAGGCTTCAATAGCCAGGATCCCTGGGTGTGATGGAAGGATGGGGGAAGGCCGGGTCCCAGGGCTCCCAGGGTAGGTTATTGGGTCCCTCTGGTGCAGACAGCCTTGGGCTAGGCTCCTATACTCTGGGGAAGCTACAACAAGCGCCAGATGAGCCGCATTTACCCCAAGGGAACCCGCATGGACTCCTCCAACTATATGCCCCAGATGTTCTGGAATGCTGGATGCCAGATGGTCGCCCTCAACTTCCAGACAATGGGTGAGGGCACTCCCAGGACCCTAAGAGCTCTCTCCTGGCCCCTGCCCCTCCCATCTTCACCCAATCCCTGGTGGTCTTTAGAATAGACTGGGTGTCCTGATGTTTGCTTAGGCTCTGGAAGCATGCCCAATTATACATGCCTTAGCTCAGGCCCATATAACTGCACATACATAAACATGTATGTGAAGATGCTGAGGTGCTGGCATAGGTTCTGGCTGCTCTGCCTCAACAGTGAAACAGCTGTTCCCACTGCCTCAACTCCCACTGTGAACTTTTGGTCTGGTGTGGCTTTGCTCCTTACTGAGTCCAGGCTGTGGAGGCTGTGGACCCTTCCTGAGAGATGGGTCACCCCAGGGAACCAGGCTGGGACATGAGCAACCCTAACCTTCAGTCTGCCTTACCTCCCATTTGCCAGACAAGAAAGGCTGGGATATGTAGGGAACTGAACACAGATCCAGGGCCAGGCCTTCCTCACTGAGGGCCCCTGTCTCTGCAGACCTGCCCATGCAGCAGAATATGGCAGTGTTTGAGTTCAATGGGCAGAGTGGCTACCTCCTCAAGCATGAATTCATGCGCCGGCTGGACAAGCAGTTCAATCCCTTCTCGGTGGACCGTATCGACGTGGTTGTAGCCACCACTCTTTCTATCACGGCAAGACCCTGGGGCAGACAAGCGGGTGGGAGGGCTGGGGTCTTGAGGAAAATGGCACGGGAACTCACCCTTCTACTCCCAGCCCCTCCCGATATCCTGAAAACTTCAGTCCCAGACAGTTCGTGCAGTGGCAAGTTGCCTTGGAAACTGCCTCCTCCTCAGCACTGGAGGCTGCCACTTGGTCCCCATGGAAACCATCAGGAAGGGCTGAGGCTTGGGTGGGGGAGGGGGAAGAGTGGGCAGAGTGGGCAGCAGGATCCCCAGCCAAGGGGAGGGCATTGTTCTCTCCTTGGCTGGGGAGGTGGGAGGCCCACATCTTCACTTCATGTTGGAAGCACCTGGTCCTTAGAGCTTAGCTGTAACCCTCGAGTCATATAGCCCCTACTTGGTGGCCAGAGCTGAATGAGGCGCTTCACAACACCCCAAAATGGATATTTCAATTATGGGGATCCAGCAGCCCCTGGTGTTTAGGGAAGAGCCTAGGTGAGGATCTGATGCTGGCCTCCGTCTCCCCACCCCAGGTGATCTCTGGGCAGTTCTTGTCAGAACGCAGTGTGCGCACCTATGTGGAAGTGGAGCTGTTTGGCCTTCCTGGGGACCCCAAGAGGCGCTATCGTACCAAGCTGTCACCCAATACCAACTCTATTAATCCTGTCTGGAAGGAGGAGCCCTTTGTCTTTGAGAAGGTGGGGGCTAGGGCAGGCCAGCACAGGCCAGGGGCTGGTGTTTGACCCTAGTTCTTGGCTTCTGTCTACAGATGATAGGAAGTAAATAAGGGGAGCTTCTCGACCTTCCTTCTCTTCTCCCCACCCCTTGCCCTGTGCCTTCCTTATTTGTAAGAGTCCAAAACCAAGGCTGGGCATGGTGGCTCACACCTGTAATCCTAGCGCTCTGGGAGGCTGAGGTGGGTAGATGCTTGAGCTTAAGAGTTTGAGACCACCCACAGTAAGAGTGATACCCTGTCTCTACAAAAAATAGAAAAACTAGCCAGGCATTGTGGTGGCCACCTGTGGTCCCAGCTACTCAGGAAGCTGAGGCATGAAGATCGCTTGAACCCATGAGTTTGAGGTTGCTATGAGCTATGGTGATGCCATGGCACTCAACTCCAGGGCGACAGAATTGGAAAAAAAAAAGTCCTAAACTCAATTTTACAGATGTTTACTTGGTTTTACGCTTGTGCATATGTGTGGACATGTTAGCATTATAGGCAGAAATGTGAACTCCCAGCCCAGGGTTGAGGGTCCTGTGGAATCATGGAGATCTTTCATCCCCATTCGAGATCTGTTGGCAAGGCTGCCAAGGGCAGTCTACACTAGGTCCCCACAGCCCTGGTTGAACATCTAGCCCTTCTCCCCTATGTGAGATTAGTCATGGTATGAGTTGGGAAGATGTTTATGTATGTAGCCTAGAGCATGCCCTCTGTCTGTCCTCACAAATCTGCTAACGCCTGCCATGTTCTCACCCTGATGCTAAGCCTTCTGGAGCCAGGGAGGGGGGCAGCTTGGCTCCCTCTCCCCTCCCCAGCTTGTCTTGTTCCCCAGATCTTGATGCCTGAGCTGGCCTCCCTCAGGGTGGCTGTGATGGAGGAAGGCAACAAGTTTCTTGGACATCGCATTATCCCCATTAATGCCCTAAATTCTGGTAAGAAGAGGGGTCCATCTTTGCTATTCCCAGGAGTCAAAAAACAAAGCCAGCATCGAGAGCCTGCCTGAAGGGCAGGGCAGCTTAGCTTTCAGGAGGGGCCCTGAGATCTTACCTAACCCCCTCCTGTCATCAGCCCTAGGGAGTGGGGCAGAAATAGTACCTCCCCAGGAACATAACAGAGGTGGGAACTCTGCCCACCTAACAGAATGTCTGTAATTTTCTGAAACTACTGGGGCAGTTTTCCAAGCAGCTTACATTTATGGGCACTTAAAATGTGCTGAGAGCTTATAACACATTCTCACTTAATCCTCACACTAGTCACATGAGGTAGGCACTCTTATCCCCACCTCACAAATGAGGAAAACCTCAGAGAGTTAAAGTAACTTGCCCAAAGTCACACAGCCAGGGTAAGGCCGTATCAGAGTCAAATCCTTGAGTACTGGGCTGTTTGTGTGCAGTGCTGGATAGGCCTGGGCTCTGGCTCACTGTCCACCCCACCATGTCCAATAGGGTACCACCATCTGTGCCTACGCAGCGAGAGCAACATGCCGCTCACTATGCCTGCACTCTTTGTCTTCCTGGAGATGAAGGACTATGTACCTGACGCCTGGGCAGGTAGGAGCCCATGGCACACTAGGAGCACCAGGCTGTCCATTTCCCCATCCCCGCTCATCAAGCAGGCCCCCAGAGTGGAGCAGGATAGGGTATCTGGAGTGGGTGAGGACAGGGGAAGCTTCCAGGCACGCCTCCATACATACCAGGTGGTAATGCCCTGTGTACCAGATCTCACCGTGGCCCTCACCAACCCCATCAAGTTCTTCAGTGCCCATGACAAGAAATCTGTGAAGCTCAAGGAGGCCATGGGAGGTCTGCCTGAGGTCTGTGTTGCCTGGACCCCTGCCAAGGGCTTCTGGGAGCTTTGCCTTCTCTGGGGGAGGGTGAGAGGGGGAAGAGTCCTAGAAGATCAGAACCCCTTCCTAACCTGCTCTCCCTACACAGAAGCCCTTCCCACTTGGGAACCCCTTGGCCACTCAGGCCAATGGGACCCCCGCCTCAACAAGCAACGGGTCAGCAGGTATGCACTCCGGGGTCCACACACCTAGTGGAAGGGTCTCCACTTTCCTGGGCTGCACCCTGTGCACAGGCACGTCCCATCCTGTCGCCAGACTCTCACCTGGGGAGGGAAAGGGCTGTCTGAAACCCTGGGCTGGGGAAGCTCTGAAGGGGGTCAGGGTCGGGGTCGTGAACTGAGTCAAGGGTTCCCAGGAAACCTGCCAGCCCATCCTGTGGCTTTTGCAGCCACCGCCCGGGCCAGATCCAGGGAGGAGGCCACGAAGGAATTCTCGGGTAAGGCCTTCTGAGCCCCCAAGATGTGGGGATGAGTGTGGGGAGGGCCGCGGCACCTGGCGGGCTAGGAGGGCAGGGTGGCCTGGGCTGTGGCGCGTCACCCCTGTCTCGGCAGAGCCCAGGACAGCCAGCCTGGAGGAGCTTCGGGAGCAGAAGGGCGTCGTGAAGCTGCAGCGGCGGCACGAGAAGGAGCTGCGGGAGCTGGAGCGGCGCGGCGCGCGGCGCTGGGAGGAGCTGCTGCAGCGGGGCGCAGCGCAGCTGGCGGAGCTCCGGCCGCCGGGCGCGGGGGGCGGCGGCGGGGGCCGTAAGCTCTGCCCGGGAAAGGGCTCCCACAAGAAGAGGTAAGGGCCACTGCGGCCACGTGGCCCCCACGGCGCGGGCGAGTGGCCGAGGGCTCAGAGTCTGTCGCCACGTGGCTTCCTCAGGAGCCTGCCCAGCGGGGAGAGCGCCGGAGCCGCGCCGGGAGAGGGCCCCGAGGGCGCGGACTCGCGCTTGCGGGAGCTGAGGGAGAGGTTGGAGCTGGAGCTGCTGCGGCAGGGCGAGGAGCAGTACGAGAGCATCCTGAAATGCAAGGAGCAGCAGGTGGCTGAGGTGCTGAGGGGGGCGACAACCCAGCCAAGCCCCCTCACTCCTCCGCACCACATGGGGCTTCTCCCCAAGCCCTTCCTTCCTCTCCCCGCAGCAAATCGCCAAGATGATGGCGCTGGCCACAGAGAAACAGGCGGCAGAGCTGAAGGCCCTCAAGGAGGCCTCGGAGATGTAGGAATCCCCCCCTCCCATACCTAACTCTCAACTCTCAGCAAGGACTTGGGCTCCACAAAACATCACTCTTGTCTGTCTCTCTGCAGGGACACTAAAGAGATGAAGAAAAAACTGGAAGCCAAAAGGCTGGAGAGGATCCAGGCCATGACCAAAGCCACCACAGACAAGATGGCCCAGGAGAGGTGAGCCCTGAAAGAGCAGAACCCACCCCAGGTGGAAAGGGACCTCTTTGCAAGTGGATACGGACTTGGTTCCCCAAAATGTGCCTCTTCCCTGGTTCTTGAAAAAGTTGATCCCACCTCTTTCACCTCTGATCAGAGAGCAAAACACAGATGTCAACATTACTAGGACAGAGAAGTACGTTGGAGGGAAATTGGCCTTCTCAGAGGGAGCTGGAGCCTTTCGACAGCAGCCTGGCCACTCTGGTGGCTCTGCTTCCTACTTGTGCTTCCCATGGAAGCCTTGAAGGACGGTGTGTTTTAGTGAGGTAGCTGTTCTCCCAGAGAGCCCCAGGACTCCCTACATCCTCCTTGGGTCCGCTGGCCCTCTGTCTTGTTCTCATCCCTGTGGTGGATTTTCATTTGCCTGCACCCTGAGGAGACATCATCTCACTCAACCTTCACCAGGGGGCTCCTACCTTTCTTTCCTTTCTTTTCTTTTTTCCTTCCTTTCTTCCTTCCTTCCTTGTCTCACTTTGTGGCCCTCAGTAGAGTGCTGTGGCATCATAGCTCACAGCAACCTCAAACTCTTGGGCACAAGATATCTTCTTGCCTCAGCCACCCAAGTAGTTGGGACTATAGGCACCTGCCAGAACATCTGGCTATTTGTACAGGAGAGATCTCACTCTTGCTCAGGCTGGTCTCTAACTCCTGAGCTCAGGCAGTCTACCTGCCTTGACCTCCCAGAGTGCTAAGATTACCTCCTGCCTTTTCTAAAACCCTAATTTCTCAACAGGTTGAAGAGAGAGATTAACAACTCCCACATCCAGGAAGTGGTGCAGGTCATTAAGCAGGTGTGTAAGGGCTGTCTCTCTCTCTTTCTCTCTTAGTGGGTAGGGGCAGCCCCAGGCTCTTACTTTGCCATTAGGAGATGCATTGTCTTGAGCTATCCATGCAGCTGGGGGGGAGGGGGCATCCCTGGGCTCTGGCCTGGTTATAGAAGTTGAAGTCCCCTGAAGGGTCTTTCTCTGGCCAGCTTCCCTGCATGGTAACAATATGGGTTAGCTGCAAAGGGGAGGATGGCACTGGAGTGAGTGAGCAAAGAGCTAGTAAGAAGGGCTTCCTGAGGTGCCAAGGAATTGGAAGAGGAAGGAAGAACTTGCTGAGAATGGACCCAAAGGTGTCCTGGGGATTATTAACCTCTGTAACAGAACTACCATCTACTGAGTCCTGCCCTGTTCTAGGCGCTATGCCAGGTGCTTCCCACGAGTTGTCTCATATAATCTTTTATAATCCAGAGAGACAGGTACTTGTATCCTCATTTTACAAAATAAAAAGACTGCCCAAAGGTTAAGGATTTCATCCAAAGTTTTGCAACATTTTAGCTGGGATTATAGCTGGATTCCAGCCCAGGTTGCCTGTGTGTGCTGTCCTGATTCCCTGCCTCTCACTGCCATCCAGATGACAGAGAACCTGGAGAGGCACCAGGAGAAGCTGGAGGAGAAGCAGGTGGCCTGCCTGGAACAGATCCGGGAGATGGAAAAGCAGGTAACAGGACCACTGCCCAAACCTCAGCAGAGGTGGACAGACTCCAGGGTGTGAAGGGGCCTTGCTCCAGGGAACTGCCAATTAGGAGGTCAGGGGAAGTGGGACATCATCCCTTATGAGTGGGTCCACAGGCGCTGGTTCCCACTGGGTCCAGTGAGGCAGCTCTGCAGATCTCTTTGCCTGGCTGGCATCCCCATGCCTAAGAGGCTCCCTGATGGGCTCCACCACCCCTCCCTGCAACTCCAGTCTCCTGGAAGCTCTGAACTAGGAGACTGGGCTTCTTTTTCTTTTTTCTTTTTTTTTTTTTTTTGAGACAGAGCCTCAAGCTATCCCCCTGGGTAGAGTGCCTTGGCATTACAGCTCACAGCAACCTCCAACTCCTGGGCTCAAGCGAGTCTCTTGCCTCTGCCTCCCAAGTAGCTGGGACCACAGGCG
>CAUYTI010078996.1:0-14496 GCA_963575145.1 Galago senegalensis | reverse complement strand
GCCACAACGCCTGGCTATTTTTTGGTTGCAGCCATCATTGTTGTTTGGCGGGTCCGGGCTGGGGATTCGAACCCGCCACCTTAGGTGTACGTGGCTGGCGCCTTAGCCGGTTGAGCTATAGGCACCGAGCCGGTTTTTTTTTTTTTTTTTAAATTCGGATTACTTTTATTTATTTATTTTTAGAGACAGAGTCTTACTTTGTCGCCCTTGTATAGAGTGCTGTGACATCACAGCTCACAGCAACCTCCAGCTCTTAGGCAATTCTCTTGCCTCAGCCTCCCAAGTAGCTGGGACCACAGGCGCTGCCACAATGCCCACCTATTTTTTTGTTGCAGTTTGGCTGGGGCCATGTTCAACCCCGCCACCCTCAGTATATGGGGACAGCATCCTACTCACTGAGGATGTTGCAGAAGTTTTTTATCTGCATATCCTCTAGGTCAACATTTTTGCATTGACATGATAAACAATTAAGAGAGGTGATCACAGCAAAACAGAAAAGACTTTTTAAAACATAAGGAATGCCTCAGAAAAAAACAAAAAAACCCACTTGGGGGGGTGGCTGAGGCAGAAATACTGTTCATTTCACTCATTAAAAAAAAAAGATGGTCCCATTACAAAGTATGCAAGTACCAAAAATCCTATTCTTAGGAGTTTTGCTTTGAAAAGTATCATATATCACTTAGAACGATTTTAAGAATGGCAAGTGGTAAATAATTCAATAATCACTTCGTAATGATCTCCTTTATTACCTAAACAAATTGTTAATTTATTTAAAATAAAAACTTAAACTTGTTAGCAATACAGAATTTTTATAGTTATTGGTTAAGTGTAATGTTAGGTTGATTTTACCTTTCTTCTGCTCACGTAAATGGGGGTCTTCATTTCCATCCTATCTAACTGGCAAGTCCTGTTTACATAAATCAAAGTTCTTGGTTTTTATATTGTATATCATTACATCACAAGTGAACTGGTGTAGGTAGACCTTTTTCTTTCCAATTCTTATGTCTTTGCTTTTTTTATTGATTGTGTTGTCTAATTTTTCCAATACAAGTAGTGGTGACAGTAGGCATCTACTATTCCCACTCAATTAACTTACTGACTTTCAGGCTGAGGTACATGTTTCCCCCCAAATAAGACACTGTCTTATATTTACTTTTTCTCAAGAAGACACACTAGGGCTTATTTTCAGGGGATGTTGTGTTTTTATTAAGTATAATACAACAATCTACATTTATTCAAATACAGTTAAGTCATCTTCTTCTGGAACCTGACAGGGGGAGCCAACCTTGTTGGTGGGGCTGGTGCTAGTGATGTGTTAACTCCTTTCCCCTAGCCGTTAGCACATGCGCAATAGGATGCCTGTGACTTCCCTGTGACCGCAGTTACCACACATGCACCCATGCAAGTGCAAACGGATCGGAGAAAGGAGCTGTGGCAGATAAAAGGTATTCCAGTCTTCCTTACTGCTCCAAAATGCACGGCATGGCTATGCAGATATGCTGCATAGCCACGCCCATCACTAGGTCTTATTACTGGGGTTGGGCTTATATTTAACAAATGCATAGAAATCCTGCTAGGGCTTTAATTTTAGGTAGGTCTTATTTTCGGGGAAATACGGTATGTTTTATCATATTATAGAATTATCCAGTAATTTTTAAGATATTTGTTTAAAAAAATCAGAAATGGATTTTAAAATGTCTTTTCAATGTTTATATTCACATGATTTTTCTTTTGAGCTATTAATACAGCAAAAATACTAATACTTATTCATAACTATCTCCAGCTTATTCAGTAGTTGGGCAGCCCATTTCATTTTCTGGTGCAGGAAAAAGGTAAATGTTTCTAAAGAATCAATTAAGTAATGTGTCAGATCATCTACTCAATCACACATGTCAAACAGTATATTTAATCTATTTGATCCTAATACTTTCACTTTTACACAAATAGGCTTCAAAAAACCCCTGAAATTTTCTCATAAGTATTAAACACACTCAAATTAGTAGTAAAAATTCATCTAGGTTTCATCCTTACTCAACTTTCCCTAAACAATCTCATCCACCTAAGGTTTGCAACCATTTGATCATATTCTAAGACACCTAGATTTATCTCTACAGCCCAGCCAAGACTGGACTCCTCCACTTAAATTCCTCAAAGACCTCAAACTTAGCTTACCAAGAACAGAGCTCAAGCTCTTCTTTCTTATTTTATTTTTTTAGAGACAGTTTCATTTTATCGCCCTCGGTACAGTGCCAAGGTGTCACAGCTCATAGCAACCTCCAACTCCTGGACTTAAGCGATTCTCTTGCCTCAGCCTCCTGAGTAGCTGGGACTACAGGTACCTGCCAGATCGCCCTGCCATTTTTTTGTTGCAGTTTGGCCAGGCCAGGTTCCAAACCACCACCCTCAGTACATGAGGCCTGTGCCCTATCCACTGAGCCACAGGCACTGCCCAGCTCTTCTTTCTTAAACCTGGTCATTTTCCAGGGCTCTCTATCTCAGAGAATGGCTCCACCATCCATCTATCCAGTCACAAAGCCATAAACTCTAGAAGCTTTGACAAAGTTCCTAAACTTCACTATCTCTAAAGAATATTTTACTTTATAAACTCTTCAATTCTGGAATATCTGTACCTCTTTTCAGCTCCTCTGATTCCACTCTGGTCTAAACTGCCATTATCATCTAAACTAGTCTCCCTACCTAGCAATCATGTTCAACTCAGTCTTTTTAAAAGTCAAATTTGATCATGTCAATCCCCTACTTATGATAGAGATTTAAATAAAAAAATCTTTAACAAAGTCTATAAGCCATTCCTCTCTCTCCAGCCATACTCTACCCTTCTCCCTTTGTTACCAGTGCTCTAGGCTAGGCCTTCTGTTATCATTCCCTTGCACTACAAGGTCTTTACATTTGTAGTCCCACTGCCTCACAGATCCTTCAATATTTAGGCAAAAGATCAAATCCTCAGGTAAGTTTCCTAACCTAACATCTTCCCAAAGTCCGCCTACACACATATTTATTTCAGAGCATGAGAACTATATTAAATTGTAGTTTGTAATCAAACACTTATAACTAAAAAATTATTATGTAAACTATATATACTGGCAGTCCCCATGCTTTTTGGCACCAGGGATGAGTTTCATGGAAGACAAATTTTTCCATGAATGGGGGTGGGTGGGTCATTAGATTCTCATGAGGAGTGCACAACCTAGATCTCTTGCGTGCAGTTTACATTAGGATCCCTGCTCCTAATGCTGCCCCTGATCTAACAGGAGGTGGCGCTCAGGTGATGATACAAGATGGGAGAGCAGCTGTAAATACAGATGACGTTTCACTGGCTTGCTTCCTGCTGTGTGGGCCTGCGTGGACCATACCAGTCCATAGCCTGCCTGGAGGTTGGGGAATGCAGGTATATACTATGAAAAACACTGACAGATTTTAATAAGTAAAATTTAAAAATTTACTACTTTCTGAAATAGCTAAGTTAATCCTACATTTCTTCTCCATAAAAAAAAAAGAAGTCAGTGAACTAGAGCAGCACTGTCCAACTGAAATACAAAAAAATCACATATGTAATTTAAAATTTTCTAGGAGATATTTAAAAAAAATAAACAGATGAAATTTAATTTTTTACTCAACCCCAAATACCTAAAATATTATTTTAACATGAGTTTTGGAAATCTGCTGTGTATTTTATACTTATAACACATCTTTAATTTGGACTAGCTTCATTTCAAGGGCCACAGTGGCTATTGGACAACTCAGTTCTAGAAAATAAAACTGTATTTCTTGTAATTTAATACCTTGCTAACAGAATCAGTTACTTTAAAAAGAACATGGCATTAAGCCAGTTTAACCTCATCCAAACAAGGACATATAGCATGTTTCAACCCTTCAAAAACTTTAAATTATACAAATATTCCACAATGCTGGAAAGCCTAAATCCAAAATAAAAATTCAAGTAATTTTTAAAAACTACATATTTACTGATCACCTGAGGAAATTACAGAGAGATAGGTACTCAACCACTACTGAAAGGAGTGATTTTATGATAATCTCTTGGGAAGCAATAGGTTTTCTCTTTTCTTTGGTAACTCCACTTCTAGACTTGATCCTGAGGAAATGACCAAAGACAAGGTCAAAGATTTCTGTACAAACCTGTTCACTAAGATGTTTTTCTACGATAGTATAAACTGGAAAAACCCCATCAGTGAGAAAGAGTCAACAAAGATAGCTTGAAACTCACATGATGGCATTCTACACAATCATTAAAAATCATGTATGTAAGGAATAGTTAATAACATGAGGAAATGCTCACAATAGTTAAATAAAAGAAAAATCTGTGTCATATATGTATGGCACACTCACATCTTTAAAACTGAGGAGAAAAAACGTTAGCAGTTTTCTGTTTGTGCAGCATGATGACCAGTGCTTCTTTTTTTCTATTATTCCTTTTTTTTTTTTTTGGTTCCAATTGTCATTAGCAGGCCTGGGCTGGACTTGAACCCGCCAGCCTCGCTGTAGGTGGCTGGCACCCTACTCACTGAGCTAAGGTGCTGAGCCCCTATTATTCCTTTTAGCACATATTTATCAAGTGCTACTTTATGCCAAGTATTAAAATAGATGGGTCCTTGGGCAGCACCTATGGCTCAAGGAGTAGGGTGCTGGCCCCATATACTGGAGGTGGCAGGTTCAAACCTGGCCCCGGCCAAAAACTGCAAAAAAACAGAACAAAACAAAAACAGATGGGTCCTGTAATCATGGGACACACCAGCAATCCTGTAATAAAAGACTATTTTTAAAAATGAAAAAAAAATTGTGTATGTATATATATATAGTATTTAATAAGTAACTACTTTATAAAAAACCCGGCGAGACTCTGTAAAGGGTAGAACTATATAAAAGGAGTCACTTCCTTAAAGAAACTTAACAATTACAAGAGTAAAAGTAATACATGGCAAAATATATACAGTATAAAAGAAAATGTGGCTACCCGGATTCTAAACAAAAAGATTACATTTGATTGGAAAGAAGAAAAATATTGAAAATGAGAAAAAGATTCATGAAGGAGAAAATCTGAAATGGAAAGGACTTAATGACAAAGGACATGGTAGGCACTGAAAATAAAGCAGGGTCCTCTGTCAAGAAACAGTAAGACATGTAACAGAAGTTGGTTAGAGCATAGACATATGAAGGGATTAAGACATAGGCAACAAACTGGAAACACTGGCTGTAAGGACCTTGAATTTTCACAAGGAGTTTAGCAATGGGGGAATTAGTGAAGGCTCCAATTCAAGAAACTATCCCATCACTTCTCATCAGCTGCTACTACCAATGTGGTTCAAGCCACTACCATCTCTTTTTAGCTGCCTCACCCTAATTACCTCCTAATTGTACCTTTCTGCCTCCTGTCTTGCACTCCTCTAGCCTATTTTTTAATACAGTAGCCAGACACACCATTTATTTATTTATTTATTTAATTATTTTTCAAAACCAAGTCTCACTTTGTTTCCCACAGTGGAGTCCTGTTGCATCACAGCTTACAGCACCTCAAATTCTTGGGCTCAAGTGATCCTCTTGCCTCAGCCTCCTGAGAAGCTGGGACCTACACCTGTCTACAATGCCTGGCTATTTTTAGAGACGGGGGTCTTGGCTTAGGCTCTAGCTTAGGCTGGTCTTGAACTCCTGTGCTCAGGCAATTCACCTGCCTCAGCCTCCAGAGTGCTAGGATTACAGGCGTGAGCCACTGAACCCCAGCCTGACAGACCATTTTAAACACAAGATTATCTCACATCTGTACTCAAAAATCCAGCAATAGCTTCTAGTCTCACACAGTACAAAGCCTAAATCACCAGAATGTCTATAAAAACCCTACAACACTGCCCCCTCACCCTCTAACTCTGATCCCATTTCCTACTATTCTTCTACCTGTTCACTCTATTCTAACCACACTGGACAATTCCACAAACATTCCAGCTATGCTTCTTCCTCTACCACTCATTCCCTTATATGCCTCCCCTCTTTCAAGTTTAAGCCTTTTCTCCCCCTACTCTATATATAACAGCAAGCCCCATCAACGTCCCTACTCCTGGCTTAAAGTAAAAAAGTTGGCACTCTTCTATTCCCTAAAAGTGACTCTATTTTTTCTGATAAGGACACTTAACATTACCTGCTATCTTACTGCTGTTTTGCTTGTCTGTCCCCAACACACAAAGAAAGGGAAACTCTATGAGGGAAGTTTTTGTTTGTTCATTTCAGTATTCCCAGCACCTATAAGAGGGCCTGACCTAGAGCAGGTGCTCAATCAGTATCTGTAGTATTAATGAAAGGAAGAGGATAACATTATACTCGTAGGTATTTAATTGAAATGGTTTATGGCATACCATAAATATTTACATAACTAGAACCCATAGTGAATTTATTCTAATTTGCTGTGTAATTTGCCTCTGCTATTAACTAATATAGTGCTTGTAAATTAACCTTTAATTTATGAGCAATCTATCTTTGTGAGGCTTACCTTTAGGTTAGTTATTTGGAATAAAGGTGGTAATGACAATGACAGGATGGAATCTTAAATCTCTATTTTCCTCCTCTTTTCACTTCTCCCAAACCAATGAACAATGATTCCCCACCCCCTTCCTCCCCACTGAATAGTTTCTGACCTTTTCCTTTGCCCAGGGACTAGGTCTAATCTATGGTTCTTTGAGCCTCTACCCTAGGGTAAGGCAAGAAATAAAAGCTACCAGCATGGTAAAGGGCTGTTGAGATGGCTGGCAGCAACACAGAAAAGCAAGGAAAGTTAATTCAGAAGAACCTGGAGAGGCCAATAATTCTTAATTCAATTATTTTTAACCGAGAATCTTTTTGTATTTTATAAAGGAAGTCAACAGAAAATAACTCTAAATACTTCCCTGTTTTCTTTTTAAATACACAGTGTTGATACTGTATGTTTTAAATAACCTTTTTATTATGAAGGATTTCAAGCATACCGCAAAGTTTAGAAAAAAGCCTTAAGAAATGAACAAGTACCCACCACCCACCTGTGTTAAATCTTAATCTCTTATCAAATTTGCTTCATGTTTATTTTAAAGACAGTAAAGATGACTGTAAACCTACAGGACCCTCCCTAGATCTTTTATATCTCTCTAGTTCTCCAGAGGTAACTTTTATTCTGACTATGTATATATCATTCCCATGCATATTATTGTATTTCTGCTACATATTCCACAAATTGTAGAAAATGTGTAGTGTAGTTTTGCAAGTTTTAAAACTATACAAATGTTATCTTATTTGGCTCTGTCACTTACTAGCTGTTTGACCTTAGGTAAATTACTTAATATTG
Source organism: Galago senegalensis (assembly GCA_963575145.1). Lineage (NCBI taxonomy): Eukaryota > Metazoa > Chordata > Mammalia > Primates > Galagidae > Galago > Galago senegalensis. Next base: position 7,157 of record CAUYTI010078996.1, on the reverse strand, counting down.
TTGTGCCTCAGTTTCCTCTGAAAAATGGAGGATGATACTACCTGTTACCTTATGGGGTTGTTGTGAGGATTAAATGAGTTAGTATATTGTATATAAAACATTTTAAAAATTATTTTGCTCATAGGAAGCAGTATATATATTAGTGTTAGCAATTATCATATAATGCTACAAAACGACCCATAATTTTTTATCTATATACTGATGAGAAAAGATTACCAAAATTACATGTAAAATTCAAATAATGCCACATAATTTCAAAATTGCACAAAAACCAAAAGTAAAGTCTAGAAAGGTTCACTAGCCTACTTAAGGAGGAACCGAAAGTGCTTAGAGAGAAACGCCTTTATTTTTAAATTTACAAATTGTACGTAACATTAAATTAGAACATAAACATTTTACTTAAATAATTATGGTAATTTTAAAAAATCTAAATACTTTGTGCTCTCCTTTTAGAGACAGGAGAAGTTGGGAGAGAAGGGGTAATCCTTCAATGAGATGCTATTCAAAGACTTCTTTGTTGAGGAAGGCACTTTAGATTCCACACAAAATAAAACATTATTGGGTACTCAAATTTCACTACTTTTCTGAACTTGTTTTTCACTAACTGTAAGCAGAATAAATTAAAATTTAAAGCCATGCCTTATAGTAGGATTCACACAGGTAATACTATTTTTATTAAGACAATTCTATTCTGCAAAATTTATCAATATAATATCTTTGTTTTGACATGAGTATTTACATTAACAGTCTCTAGGTCAAAAGATCAAAAAACAAAACTTAAATATCCTACATATTACGTGAATTCCAGTGAATTTCTTTCAGGAGCTTTTTAAAGATTTAAAAATACGTATGTACTTTGAAAATCAATTATATCTAGTTTGATAGACAAAGGAACACGAGACCTAATGAGTATCTACTAGGTGCCATTTACTGGGCTAGACACAAAATCTTTCAATCCAAATGCCAATCTTTATGGACAAAACTTCTAAGACTACCACAGACACTCTGAACAAATATACTCCTAAAAAGTATTAAAAATGACTACAAAAGCCAACATTTAAACCAGAAAACCATACAAGATGTAGGCAACTGTGCTAATTATATCAACACAACAGTGCTGAAACATTTGTTGCCCCTAGAGATTAGCATATATGGTCATGTCTAAGAGGTTAACTGAAAACAATAATGCAATGTACCACCAAGGATAAACTCGGTGTAGTTCCCCTTACTCTCCCCCCAAAAAACGCCTAGTAGCCAGTGGAAGAAAGATTTATACCATAGGAAAAGTTCAAAAGTAAAGTTCTACTTAACTTCTCCTAAAGTGAAAACTTCGAAAAAGAACCATTACTTTTGTTCACCGCCCCTCGTAAAATATTTACATGTACGAGTCAGTCACTTCCCTCAGCCCCAACAGTAGATTCAGTATAACCAAACTATAACTTGTATAAACCAACAAGAAAAAAAACCTCGTGATTCCCACTACTTTCCCAATAGAGCAAGAACCCTACCAACGCTCACCCACAGTCTGCCCTTGCCTCAAGCAAAACGCAGCACCTGCCAAGCCAGGCGCTTAAATAATAAGGGAACAACTTTTCGAACGCGATCTGGAGAGGAGACGCAGATAATTTCTTGAAGAGTCCAAGAAGGCAGCAGTAAAGATACTCTCAAAAAAGAATGCATAAGCTTTGGGGCCGTCTCCTCTGCCTGTTGGAGCATTCAAAATCCATTTCCTTCAAAGACCCTGCGAAGCAGCACACTCCGGTCGCGGCCGGCCTCGGGCCTCGGCAAAGCAGGCAGTGTTTACACCTGTCACGAGGGTGGAGGAGGAAGAAAGAGGAAGCCCAAGCAAAGCCCAAACTTCTCAACAGCTCCCAGGAGAAAGCAGCCGGTGTGGAGCTTTGGATAGGAGGAAGAGAAGGGACAGGGTGAGCCGGCGGGACGGAACGGCTCACATTTGCCCGACCGGTGTCGGGATGGCAACAAGGGGGCCGTGCGCTTCGGGCGCCGCCAGCGGTATTCCCGCACTCGCGGCAGAAGAGAGCAGAGCCAGAGCCCGGAGTCCGCAGGCCCGGCTCCGTCCTCGCAGTCCCCGGCTCCGCGGCGGGCAGGTGCTCCCGGCCCGCGTGAGGGTCTGGCTGGTGGGCCGGGCCCGCTCCCGGCACCGTCTTTCCCCCGCGTGGCTTGAGGAAAGGAGCGGCGGCGCTTACCTCGCTCGTTCGGGGCGGCCGCGATGGGCATGGCTCAGGGGCCCGGGGAGGAACTGGCTCCCCGGGGAAGGACCGTGTATTCCGACGCGGAAATGGTGAGAGCGGAAGGCCGGCTGCTTACAGCCCTGTCAGCGTAGCAGCGCCATGAACGCCCACCCGGAGTTTCAGCGCTGCCACGGGACCCCCATCCCACTACCCTCCGCCCTCTTCCGCCGCCGCCGCCTCCACCTCCTCCGCGGAGACCCCCCGCCCACTCCACACACTCTCCCATCATGCAGCGGGCGAACCGCTGCCGCCTATACGTCACTTCCGGGCGCAGGTGGCTAGGTCGGGACCGGGCGCTGGTGGGTGCTGGAGGGTGGGGGAGGACACTCCAGGGGGATTCGTGTCACCAAACGCCTACCCTTGCGCAAGCGCTGTCGCGCAGAGCTTCAGCCGCCATTTTGGGTGCGGGCAAACTGCCCTTTCCTTTGACATCCTAGCGAGTCATCGAGCCGTGGAGGGATAGATGACTTCTTGCACTTGGCGGTCGGCTGAGGCGGCGCTCCCGGCGAGAGACAGGTGCTCCTCAGCTGGTTAACGTTCAGCTCAGGACCGAGTTAAGTCTCTCGCTCTCCAAATAAAATTGCAAAGGTTTGGAAGTACAGAACTGTATCTTTACCAAAAACCTGCTGGAGAGCATTCATCAGCTTGCCCTTTTCGCCCCGATAAACGACGTTTCATTCACAGTCTAAGTTCCTTCCCCTTTTTTATTTAAGCGGATAAAGGAGGAAGCTGTTATTTACCGAATAACAAAGAAGAGATGTGATAAATCGAATTTAAGGGGGGAAAGCAACTGCCGAACTAACAAGTCGTCTTCGAGACCAACATGAAAACAATATTCTGGAATTTGACTAACTGTGTTCATTTCTCATAGATCCGTCGGAAGACTATACAATGAAGATAAATAAAATCAACTTCTGCATTCAAACGCATTTTTCTAATAGAGGTCATAAACGGATTTTGTTTCCATCATCAGTCCTGAGCTGTTGATCATTTGAGTTTTTATAACATTTCCCCTCCTTTATCGGGAATATCTGTTAGAACACCGGCCACTGTAAAAATCAGATTGCAAGGCTATAGGATTATATTACTATATGAGACGATGAGCCCTGGGTCCTACGCTGCATGGATCGTGAGCTCTGCGGATCCCTCACTCGGTCCACATTGCTAAACCTCTGCATCCGTAATTCGAAGAATTTAAAACAGGTCCAAAGCAGCAAAGTTCAGTAGCTATTCGAAAAAAGGAGGATGGAAAACAACCCTCTCAGCCACAGAAAAGTGTTCACCCATTTGAGTGAAGGAATTATACAAATCAGGGGAAAGATAAGGACAATAGCAGTTCATCATGGTTTATCCCGCCTCTGCAATGTCCTAGACAAATTAACTTGGGGTGCTGAAATAGAGCTGTCTTTTTACAACTCAATAGCTCTAAGATTTACAGAGACTGCATCACTTGAAGTTGGAGTACCAATTGCTTTGTAGTGACGCTGGATTTTTTTGTTATTGCTGTCTCGAAAGTAAGAAAAATCTATATGGCTTGTCAAATTTATTTCTATTGTATTTTGCCCCCTGCTGGTTTAGCTTGCATTCAAGCTTGAGTTTGTGTGTGTGCCGTGAAAAACTAGAAATGAATTGATTTTTGACGAACACATGCTTGGTTTTATTTGATAGCTCTACTAAACAGAAATAATCAATATAAGAACATATGACAAGATCATAAAGCAGACTGTACTAAGAAATTTTATGTTTAAAATAATGAATTTAAACATGAAAACATTAAAAAGAAAACCCTGCTTTGGAGAAATCTACATAAGATAAAATTACAAAATGATGATTTTTGTCATGTAAATGTATAAGCCAATCCTATTCGCTAAGGACAACAATTCAAAAACCAGCCCTTACTTTTGTAATATGGAAATTGTGTAGCTATTTGGCCAACTGCCCTGTGAGTTCAATCAACCAACCTGTAACTGTTAATCTCACATGTAATTCTGAGAACAGCATACTAATGCTTACAAAATTATATTACAAAAGGAAATTCTTTGTAAGATGATGCATCTATGAGAAATGTAAAATTCATTGCATTTGGAGCCAATGATAGTACTGTCTTTGTTTACTTTTTAAAAATTATGACCATAACTGCATTACCTAAGGTTTGGCATCAAAGAAAAAAGAAATCCAACTACCAGTTATCGTGTTTTGTATTTACTTCTAGTTTTTGTCCTTTGTGTAGACTTTTTACAAAGTTTTAATCATAATGTAAATTCTGTATCCCTTTTTCCCATCTTATATTGAAAACATTTCTCTTATCATTTAACATCTTATAAAACCTTAACTTTAGTTGTCTATATAGTAGTCAATGGAATGAACATACCCTGACTTATCTATTACCCTATTGGTGGATATTTTCCACTGTTATAAATACTACTTTGAGGAACATTTTGTGCCTGTGGCATTGTTCAATTCTTGGAATTTTCCCTAAAAATTTTCTATGAATTCAAAAGGCTATGAATGTTTGACACTTCATCACCTCCTAGTATTTTCCAAAAAAACTATTCCAATTTAGAATACCACCAGTAAAATAGGAGAGTATTAATTTTGCCACCTCCTCACCAGCAATAATTAAAAGAAAAAAAAAGATTGACTAGACTAAAAAGTGAAAAGAACTTAATTTGTATTATATTGTATAAGAAATCAACAAACATCCAAGTACAAAACAGCAATGTGGTGTTCTGGAAAGACAGTATATATAGGCCAAGATCTATGAACAGGCTCTTTTATCTCTGATTTTATATATGTTACTTAACCTATCTTGACCTCATTCTTTTGTTTTTGTTTTTGTTTTTTGAGACGGAGTCTTACTATGTTGCCCTTAGTAGAGTGCTGTGGCATCACAGCTAACAGCAACCTCTTGGGCTCAAGTGATTCTCTTCCCTCAGCCTCCCTAATAGCTGGGACTATGAACACCCACCACAACACCCAGCTTTTTTTTTTTTTGTTTGTTTAGGAGGCCTGGGCCAGGTGTGAACCCACTAACCCTGGTGCAGGTGGCCAGTGTCCTAACCACTGAACTACAGGCGCCCAGCCGGTCTTCTTATATGTCAAATGATGAAATACAAGTGGATCACAGGCTCTTAACCCTCTTAGGGCAAATAACTATTTGGCACACATATTTCTTTGAAACATGATCAAAGCTTTGGCCCTTTCTGTAGAAAATGCTAATACCCACAGACATACAAATTTCTCAGACATTCTAGCACTCATTCATGGAATAGGGTCTATGAACCACAGCTTAAAAAATCTACACCAGATGATCTTTAAGGTCCTTTCTGTATTTAATCATTTACATAAGATTTTATTTTTTAACTCAATAAATATTTTCTGTCTAAAAATGTTCTTTTTGGTGGATAAATAAATTGTGACATATTCATAGATAGATTACTTTTTTTTTTTTGTTGAGACAGACTCTCACTCTGTTGCCCAGGCTAGAGTGCTGTGGCATCAGCTTAACTCACAGCACCCTTGAACTCCTGGGTTCAAGCAATCCTTCTGCCTCAGCCTCCTGAGAAGCTGGGACTATAGACAAGATGCCTGCTACAACACCTGGCTAATTTTTCTATTTTTAGTAGAGATGGAGTTTTGCTTTTGCTCACGCTGGTCTTGAATTCCTGATTTCAAACAATTCTTCTTCCTTGGACTCCCAGAGTGCTAAGATTACAGGTGTAAGCCACTCCATCTGGAGCATGGATTGCTATTAAGCATGTAAAAATAAACTAGACCTAGAGGTAATATGGTTAGATTATAAAACCAATAAAAAGTGAACAGAGTTTCAGAATGAGTAAAATCTGATATGGATTATATAATGTATGTGATTTTTAAGAATAAACCAATACTTTATTTGTGTATATAAATTTTTATAATAAAGTATAAAAATATAGATGGAAAGGATACATACCAAATTCATTAAAGGCTGGTATGGGTCAAGAAGCACTAAAGAGAACTTCATCTGTAGCTGCAATATCTTATATCTTTAAAAAAAATCTAAAGCAGCTGTGCACTATGGCTCATGCCTGTAGTCACATCTACTTGAGAGGTTGAAGGAGAATCACTTGAGATAAGGCATTTGGGTCCAGCCTGGGCAATATAACAAGACCTTGCCTCTTCAAAAAAAAAAAAAAGAAGCAAATGTACAAACAATTTACATTTAATTTTAAGTGGAGGACATTTGTTATATAATTCTCTGACATGTTCTGTATTCTTTTTTAAAAAATGGTTAAAAAATAACTTTCGGAGAATAGTTTAAAACCGTGACATTGTGAACAGCATTCTAGGGATAATTTCTGATGCATTATAATGCTAATATTATATCTTGTATTTACACAACTTTTCAAAGTGCTTTCGAGTATATTATCTTTTCTGATTTGCATACAGACCCCTTAGAGCCGATTAATACTATTTTTACAGAACACAAGATCACAGATTTTGAGATCAATACAAGATTAAAAGTTAGAGATGGAATTGGAATTACAACCGTGGTCTCCTGATTCTTTCCCCAATCCATTTGGCCTTCCTACTTTATAGAACTGTAATATTGTAACCTCTAAGTTTTCCTACAGCTAAAGATAATTTATCTCATTTTGTCATGTAATACCCTTTCTCCATTTTCTTCATGTTTGAATTATTTTCTTTTTTTTTTTTTTTTTTTTTTTTTTTTTAGAAAGAGCCTAAAGCTGTCCCCCTGGGTAGAGTGCTGTGGCATTAAAGCTAACAGCAACCTCCAACTCCTGGGCTCAAGCGATTCTCCTGCCTCAGCCTCCTAAGTAGCTGGGACCACAGGCGCCCGCCACAACGCCCGGCTATTTTTTGGTTGCAGCTGTCATTGTTGTTTGGCGGGTCCGGGCTGGGGAT
>CAUYTI010078995.1:0-56841 GCA_963575145.1 Galago senegalensis | reverse complement strand
CTCTGGGGGAGTCTGAGTTTGTTTGTTTTTTTTTTGAGACAGCCTCAAGCTGTCCCCCTGGGTAGAGTGCCGTGGCATTACAGCTCACAGCAACCTCCAACTCCTGGGCTCAAGCCAGTCTCCTGCCTCCACCTCCCAAGTAGCTGGGACCACAGGCGCCCGCCACAACGCCCGGCCATTTTTTGGTTGCAGCCATCATTGTTGTTTGGTGGGTCCGGGCTGGGGATTCGAACCCGCCACCTTAGGTGTACGTGGCTGGTGCCTTAGCCGGTTGAGCTATAGGTGCCGAGCCGGAGTCTGAGTTTTTGTCCCACTCTTCCAGCCTTCTTGGGGCAGGGAGGTATTTGTATGCTTGTCTCGGCTCCCTTCCCAAGGCCAGGTACCAAGTGCCTTGAGGGTGGGATGTTCACTTCCCACTTGGGGTTGGACACAGCGCCTGTGGATCAGGGGAACAGGTGCTAGGCTTAGAGGCCCATGACTGTACCTGGAATCCATGTCCACCAGGTGTGTGAGGAGTAGCCACTTGGCCCCTTCCAGACTCAGTTTCCTCAGGTGCAAAATCAGACCAAGAACAGGCTCTTCCGAAAGCACCTCCCATCCCCTGCTGAGGGCAGTCTGCCCCAGGCTCTGCACACCCAGCTCCAACACCAAAGTCAAACACTTGGCTCAAAAGCCCACAGGGCACACAGGTGGTGACTACGAGAGGGAGGCACGCTGGTTGCCCTGAGTTGCGTGTGTTTCAGGGAGAGCTGGAAGAAGTTCCCAGGGCCTGGGGGGTGTGTGGCTCCTCTCCACTCCTCTCTAAGCCTGCAGCAGCACCCTGGAGACTTTGTTCTGCGTGTGTCTCCTGGGGCGCTTGGCGGAGCTGACAAAACCAGGAAATGCCAGCGCAGTTCCCAGCAGGGCTGGCTCCGGGCTGAGCTGGTTCCATCTGCTGTGGCCTGAGACCAAAGCTGCCTTGAGCGCTGCTGACATCTGGCCAGGGGGGCGGCCGGGTGGCAGGGGCCTCTGTGCTTGCCCCCTGGGAGCTCAGCTGGCTCAGAGCTCCCTTTGAAGCCACTGGGAACTCAGTGCCCAGGGCGGCTCTCAGGGAGCCAGACAGGATGAGGCTGCTGGTCCCAAGGACACACTCTAGGGGTAATGGGGACTTCCTGAGTCCACCCAATCTGGACAGAAGAATCCAGCCACGAAGGCCATTCAACAGGTCTGACAGACTGTCATTCACTCACCCCAAACCACTCATTCACGCCCACAACGCAGTGTGCCTTTACTCCTTAGAGTCAGCCTTGACATCTGTGGAATGGGGAGATGACAGGACCTATGTCATAGAGTTGCCCCGAGGTTCAGTGAGATATTCCAGGTAAACTCTGCACGTGGCCAGTACGCACTGTGTGTGTATTATGATTACAGGTTGCAGTGTGGAGTGTTCTGACCCTGTAGTCACAGGCCCCCGCATTCACATGCGAGCTCTTCTGCCCACGGGCTTTGTGACCTTAGGCAAGTCAGACCCCTTCTTTGGACCTTGGTTTCCTCACTTATAAGTGGGCACAGCCTTGGTCCCCACTTTGCAGAGCTCTGAGGTGCACCAGTGAAGGTTTGCAAGGTACACAGAGCAGATCCTGGTGCAGGGTCAGTGGTGCATCAGCGTTTGCTGGAAAATTGGGTGTTCTAGAAAGAACAGCTATCAGAGACCCTGACCCTTGGTCCTCTGCTTCGGAATTTTAGGGATGTCCATTCTCCCCTGATTTTCAGACCAGGTGGGGTGGAGCGGGAGGACAGGACATACCGGAAGAAGTGATGGTGACCCCTGAACCGGAGGTGCTTCTTACTTCCCACCTTTTATGTCTGAAGAACCTGAGGCCCAAAGACGGGATGGATCTGCTCCAGGCCCCATCGTGAGGAAGCACTGGGTTGGGGTTCGAGCCAGGTTATCTGTTCCCAAGACCATGAAGCAGCAAAGAGACCCCAGCTAAGTGGCCAATTCAGAGGAGAACCAAGGGCCGAACCCAACCGTACTGACTGACACCATAAAGGACTCCGTGAGAATGTTCTTGAGATGCAGCGGGTGTCAGGCCCGGCTTGGTCCAGCTCTCCGTGTTGTCACCAAGGGACCTAATTTCTTTCCTCCTCTCTGATTTATGTTCTGTCGTGTTTGCTCATCCCCAAGCCCGCTTACCTCCTGGTGGCAAAATGGCTACAGGAGTTCCAGGCATCACCTCCATACACCATCCCATTCAGGAGAAAGGGCCAGTTCTTAGAAGAGGTCTCTTCTTTTCCAGAACCTCCAGCATATACTTCATGGGGGACTACTGGGTCACACACTCATTCCTCTATCAAACCCTTTGGTCACAGGAAGAGCATGTTCTGATTGGTTTAGATCTGCCTTACCTGGGCTGAGCTCTCTGAGAAGGATCTATGCCTGAACCTTGGGTGGGCTCAGCCCCTGTCCCACTTCTGTCAGAACCCCCAAGAGGCAGAATGGAAGGAATCTTGGGGCCACCCCCATGCTGCCCACTCACTGTATGCCAGGATTTGTGTTGGGCCCTGGGGGTCATGGTGAGTAGGACTTGCTCACGGGGTCCCCCTGGGGTGAGGGACAGATTGGAAAGCAGGAGAATCAGGTATTGTGTGATACAGACTGATAGGGTGGGCATAGAGCGGGGGACAGCTGGCCCAGTTTAAGAACGCCCAGGAATGTGTTTCAGAGAATTTACTCTGAGACCTAGTGAGGAAAATAGGAAAGGCTGCATGTTTGGAGGGGGTGATGTACTCTGAGATCCATTAGTGATGTCTGCTGGGTGTGGGCAAAGGGCTATAAGGGATAAGTGAGCTAGGCACTGAAAAGGGGGATCCACTTAAAACAGGACCGATGTTTCAGTGAAATTTGGGAATTCATCTGAAAAAAAATACTCCTACGTTATGAAAATAAACTCATTAAAAATACTCCGTTTGATAAAACCAGATATCTAATTGCAACCCTAAGCCAATTCTTAGATCAAAGTGTGTATTTAGTCTATGTGATTTCACAACAGCATTTGACGGGGGTACAGGGAAGCCCCTTAGTCTGGGGGGCTAGGGGCTGGCCTAAGCCCACACTGCTGGTCTCTTGGTCCAGCAGAAGACAGGCAGAGAGAGCCCTTCCACCCCACTGGGTACAAGGAGAATTTTGCCTGTCCCTGCAGGAAGCCCTAAAGTTGAGGCCACTCTCGAAGCTGCACTTGGCCCCGCCTGCCTCTGCCCAGGCTTGGCCCTCTGGTCCTTTCCCTTTCCTAGAACCACCCCCACCCCACGTCCCATGGAGCCCAACCCCAGGTGGCTGAAATCCCTCGTTGGAAGCTTTCTCTTTCTTTCTCCTCTCTTGGAAATGTGGGGAAGGATGAGACTGTTTCTGAGCAGTGATCTAGTCAACCACACCCCAGGTTTTCCAAACCCAGACTGGACAGTATCGGATCCAGTCCATCAGGCTGTAAGCCGCCCTTAATTCAGGGAAACGCGGCCCCTTCTGAAAGGGTCTCTCTGAGCCTCCATGTCTTTCTCTTGCTTTCTTTGTGATATTTTCTACCAAAGCCAAATTCTTCCTGCTTCCTCCCTGACCCGGCCAGGCCAATTTTCCCTTCCTGCTCAATTTCACCTGCCAATTTGCGAGACAGGAGCTCCTCTGTCCTACCCCTCAGAGGCCCCTGGAGAGCCCCACTCTCCTAGGGCACCCCCCACAAGCTCTTCTTAGGGTCTCTTTGAAGGAGTCTGGGGGTTTCCATGACCCCACCCCAAGCAGGCAGGAAGAGCCTTCCTTTGCCCCACTCAGCATTTTTCTAAGAGGCTTTTCTCATGGGGGTAACTGGAGCAGCCTCACTTCTCCAGCACTGAACACAGCTTTACCAGGCCAGAGAATGCCGGGCTTGTGTGCTGTCCTGGCGTCCCTGAACTACTGTGATTAGATGCAGGGAGATGGCTGGGCTGCAGCCGGCCAAGGCAGGGCTGTGATCAAAGCCGCAGCCTCTCCAAACTCCAGCATTTGGACCAGGCTTCCCCCTGCCCCCCCCACCCCCCCCGCCAGGGAGAGCCTCAGCTGGCCAGGGAGTGGCCAGGGCCTGCCAACCTCTGTGGGCAGTTTGTCTGCTATGCTGGCTCTCTGGACTGAGCAGCAGTGTCCCTCCTGATGTCCCTAGCTGGCTTCACACACTCTCCCCAGAGCCATTTGGCCAAGCTTGAGGAGGGATGCTATGAGTGTTGCCAGGACACTCACTGCCCCAAGGGAAGGTGGTTCCCCAGTGCCTGTCCTGGGCGCGGGCTCCTCACTGGGTACAGTTTTAGTCCCCTGGGGCAATCTCAGCCTCTGCCTTCTCTTCTGTCTTCTGTATGCTGAGGTCAGGGTGTGAGTGGGCTGGGTAGGTCCTGTGTGGGGAGACTGGGCATTGGCTACGCAGGTGTGTGGGGACCCCCTCTGCGGTGGGGGGATTGCGGCTGTCTCTTGCATCAGCCAACGAGGGAAAGCTTTGTTCTCACTGTTGCCCCTGCACTTTCCCAGACTTTGCTCCAGGTTTGTCGAGGTTGGAAAGAGCAGAGAAAGATCAAGTTGTCTTTTCTAAAATCCCAGTCAACTACGTAAGGAAATGGTTGTCATGGATCAGAGTTGTCATTCGAGCTTAGCAGAGAAACTTGACCCTGAGCAGAGTGGCCCTGAGTTTACAGCTTGTCCTGGGCAATCAATGTCTTCATTTCTGAGCTGGAGGAACCCTAGGGCATCCCAGGGGTGCCTGTATGGCAGGAGGGAGCGCTGGGCTCTGCAGGGCACCAGCGTCAGAGCCAGCCCCGCTGCCACCAGGTCTCTGTTTGCTCATCTATAAAACTAGGACTGTCCAGGGCACACCGAGACCCGTGCAAGTCCTAACACCGCTGTGTTGTGGGTTCACCTGTGCAATTTCTCACTCCAGTCCCTGTGCCTGTGACCCTATTTGGAAACAGGGTCTTTGCAGGTGTGGTCAAGTTCAGGTGAGGACATCCCAAGTTCAATCCAACTAGTGTCCCCCAAAAAGGGAGAATCTGGACACAGACACACACTGGGAGGATGGCCATGTGAAACGAAGGCAGGGACTGGGGAGACGGCCATGCAGATTCTCCCCCTGGGCCTTGGAGCCAGCCCTGCAGATTTCGGACTGTGGCCTCCAGAGCAGCCAGAGGACACATTTCTGCTGTTTTAAGCCCCTCAGTTCATGGTAATTTGTTTTGTCAGCCCTCGGACATGAATATACTGCCTCGTAAAATTATTAAGTGATTAAATGAGTAAGTGTTTTGAATGCAGGATAAACACTCAGGGCAGGTTAGCTTCTGATTTAAAGACCATCACTCAGGTTGGGCTGACCTGACGTCTCCTTGTGGGCTACTGGGAACACACTGCCGCAGGCACAGAGGGTGTCGGATTTTGAGGGGTCGTGAATAGCCACGTAGTTTAGCACTCAGGAGGTCAGACTGCCTGCAGCCGTGTCTTGCTCTGCTTGTTGGCAATGTGCACAGTGACCCACCCTCTGGCAGCCTCAGCGCACGCATCTGCAAGGTGGGACCATCACCTTGCCTATTTGGATTGGGTGAAGTAATAGAGTGCGCGGTCAGTGATCAATGAATGTCCCCTGGTGTGGTTTTTAGGAGCTGTCCTTCCCCCAAGGCTAAGATGCACCAGCCTGGGTTTGCCCGAAGAGGGGTGTGGTGGGTTGAACAGTTTGCAACAAGTCCACATACTTGCTGAACCTGAGAAGGAGACTTTGTCTGGAGATGGGAGAGGTAATCAGCTAAGGGGAAAGTCATCTTGGATTTAGGGGGGGCTCTAGGTCCTGTGACTGCTGTCCCTGTAAAGGAGGAGGTGACAGACACAGAGGAGAAGGTGATGTGGAAGACGGGAGCAGAGATTGGAGAGATACAGCCACAAGCCAAGGGACTCCTGGAACTAGCAGACGCTGGAAGAGGCAGGAAGGACCCTCCCTTAAAACCCTCAGAGGGAGACAGCCTCATTGAAGCTCTGGCCTCCAGAACTGGGGTATTTATTGTGGTTGCCCTAGAAAGCCAGCAGAAGGCTGGCCCATTGTCCTTGCAGCCCGAGTCTCGTGGCGCGAGGCCCAGAGTCGCAGCGTCCCGGGGCACTGGCTCTGCTCAGAAGCCATTCTTCCCTATCCTGTTCCTCCCCATCTGTGGGGCAGCTCATCCAAGGTGGCCCAGGCACCAAGGTCCACCTGGGCCTGTTCTTGGTGAAGGTTTGTTTGCCTTCTGCCCTGCTGGGGCCTGGGGCCAGCAGGATGCTGTGTGATGAGGGTCCTGGGAGACCAGACGCACAGCGGCGGGGCAGACAGAGTAAGGCACAGTCCCAGCACATTCGCCGTTTTCCAGCACGGGCTGCTTTGTTCTCTGATGGGTCTCGGGACGCAGCCATTCTCACGGATTCTCCTCGTGATGAGGGCGCCGGGGTCACTGTAGACTCGGCCAGAGTCCCTGAGCTGCTTCGTGTGAGACATTCACCAGGGGTCAGCTGTGGCCACTGAGTGCTGGAAACGTGCCCCGTGCGACAGGGGGACCGAATGTTTAATTTCAGTTAATTCTGGTTTAAAAACCGGCACTGGATTCAATTATTAAGAAAACTCCCAAGTTTCTCTGGATTCTACTTTCTCACCTATCAATTCTATGAACTTCGAACGCAGATCAAGGATTTCGGGTGGAAACTCAGCATTCTGATTGAGACGTGCTGTGTGCACCAAGTAGGCCCCAGATTTTGAAGCCCTCGTGTGAAAAAGAGAAGGTAAAATACTCCATTATAATTTTTATATTGATTACAAACTTTGGATATATAGGGCTAAATAAATTGTTAAAATTTATATTCCTTCTCTACCATTTTTAAAATATTTTGAAATACAGAAACTAAATAATTACACACAGGTTGGCATTATATTTCTTTTCCATAGCTCTGGTCTGCACAGGCAAACTGGAAGTTTGGAACTAGTCTGAGTTTTAATCTTTGTGACCTTGGGAAACTTTTAGCCCCACCTGGACCTCAGGATCCCAATACCAGACTGAGGCCTGGACCAGTGAATTCAGGGTAAATGAGGGGGACCCGACAGGATGGGGTTTCCAAAGCCACCGGATTAATTAACCCTGATTCCTTCCCACTGTTCCTCTCCAGTCGGGCTCGGGACTGGTTCTCATCATCTTCCCTGCAAGGCTGAGCCGACGGAGGGACTTGAGACGGGGCTGCTGGGCACAGTTGTCCAGGTTGTGCATGGCACAACAAGTGAGTGACTCTCTCTTCATTTCCAGGGAAGTGCTCTGCGCCATGGAGAAGAATGCTCGGATTTCTAGACAAGAGTAGAATAATACGTGAATAGCATTTTTCAATTTAAAAGCACTTACCCATAATCTAGGCGTTGAAATAGAGTAAGGACCTGCTGTTTCCTGAGGCCACTTAGGCATCTGGAGGGGAGGACAAGAAGGAATTGGTTCACAGATGAGCCAGAGGGTTGGTGGTGGGGGAAGAGGGTGTCCTCATACATTCCACACTCGAAAGAGACGCGGGCCTTCAAAACCGTGGTCTTGGGCTTGCAAAACTAGAAGCTGCCTTCTGGGGTTCTGGAAGAATGCCCTGCCCCTGACGTGTGTACACCGCTCAGCTGCTGGCCCAGGGGCTCAGGCCTGCACTGAGCTGGTCTGCCCAGGTGTCTCCTGAGTTTCTGTGATACCCCTGGGACAGGCTGGCAGCATGCTGCCCTCTCTCTTCCCTGGCTCCAGGAGGACCCCGTGCTCTAGCCCCCCACATCTAGGTGGGCCAGGTGAACCATTCTTGGGTAAGGTGTGGTCCATCCTGGGCCCAGGCAGGTAAGACCTGTGCATCTGCCCCCACCTTCTCCCCCTCCCCTGTTCGCTGGTGTGACAGAGAGGATCCGAGAGAGGAAATCAGGCACTGGAGGGGAGGGGACGCAGAACTACAGATGGAAGGAGGCTGTGTCCCTGAGTAGGCCAAGCAGCCCTCCCTGCCCCAAGATCATGTCCCAAGCAAAGAATGCACTTGGACCGGGTGATGCCACTGGCATTCTGGGGCCTGCTTGTCACAGCAGCAGGCATGGTCCTAGGGAGCTGTTCACTCTTCCCAAAGGGCTGCCCTCCCAAGCTGCAGGGAACCGAGTGGGCATCCAGACCTCCCCCTGCTGTCCTGAGCTTTCCTGAGGAGCGTCCTCGTGGCGTGGGGAGGAGGGTGGTTTCCGGCTTCCTGTCCTGCTCCTTGGGACGCAGCACGCCCCCTTGGACTCCACCCTGCCCCTCTTCTGCAGATGTGGAGTAGCAGCTGCTGGTCAGAGGCTGGCTGGGAGCCAAGGTGTTTTCACCATATGGGAAAAAGAGAAAATTAGATTATAAGATCCAAGCCGTGGAAACCACCTAGAACTCCGAAGCCGTTTTGCCGAGCCCTGTCCTCGTGGAGTGCAGAGGGACTGCTGGCCTCCAAACACCAGGATGACCATCTTCCCTCGGCCCCAAGGCTCTTCTCTCCCTCTGGGCCCTGGTTTGGCACGAGAAGGAGGGCCTGGAGGATGCTGGATGCTTCTGGACTTCCCGGCGTTCAGGAGTCTGGAGGGAGAGGGGGAAGGAAGGGGACTGGGCAGGACCAGAGGGAGTTTCCCAAAAGGTCATCGTCCCTGTGTGGCATGGAAGGAGCTCAGTGGGAGCCTCTGTCCTTTAGCCAGCACCCCAGCGTCCAGCAGGGAGAGGCATCATTACTGATGGAGACGTCAGACAACTTTAGAACCAAGTGGAAGCAGCCATGTCAGCGTGCCGTGTGCGTCAAGGTCGGGAAGCCGCTCTGTGAGCCTGGGACTCGCCTGCGGGGGCTGCATCCTGAGTAAAGGGCAAGGGCGGGAGGGTCTTGTGGACTCTATAGTCTGTGCTCCAAAGTAAACAGACAAATATGCCAATGTCCTTTTTGAAACAATTAGACAAGAAGTGCATGCTTGTAAAATTCAAACACTGAGGTTTATGAAATATGATGCTCTTGAAATGTGACCACCTCGCTTTCGGATGATCTTCCCATTGAGAGGTGGGGTCCCTGTCCCCTCCCCTTGACTCTGGGACAGTTATGAACACATTTCCCCAACAGAGCACAGTGAGAATGGTGCCATGTGCCTTCCGAGGCCAGGTCAAGAAAGGCCATGTGCTTTTCTCCTGGCTGCACTGGGATGCTGGCTCTCAGGGAAGCCAGCGGCCACGTGAAGTTCCACAACCCTGAGGTGCCAGCAGGAGGATCCAGGTGGGCTTTCAGAGCTCTGGACACTGGGCAGCAGCCAGTGGCCTGGACATCAGCCTCACTGCCACCTAAATCTTGAACTTCATAAGAACACAGGGCTTATCTTCCTTGCCCTGTGCATACACTAACTCAAAACTTCAGTGATTCAATAAATGTCGAGTTTCTTAGCAGATGTCTGGAGCCAGATGTATTTTGCAATTAATATTTGTTTTTGAATTTTAGAAAGGCAGTCAGAGTTCTTCTAAGAAACAGAGCCATCTCCCCTCCCTCTCTTTCCCATCTATAAGGGGAACTTCTCAGCCTCCATAATCAATCAAGCTGATATCTAAAAATAGTTTTTAAAGGAATTAACTTCGTCTGCTGTCTGTGGGCTAGAGAACTGGGAAGGCACTGGTGTAATTTAGTCTGAGTCTAACACCCAAGGACCAGGAGCTCCTGTGTCCAAGGGTGGGAGAAGACTGGTGTCCCAAGCTCATGGAGAGAGTGAATTCCCTTACTCTGCTTGCGTTATGTGTGGCCATTGATGGGTGGAGGGCCTGGCCGCAGTGGGGAAGGGTCCTCTTTACTCAGTCCACTGACCCAAATGTTAATCTCTCCCAGAAATAGTGGTCACCAGCCACTGACATCTGTAGCCCAGTCCAGCTGACACCTCACCAGGCATAATCTGACACCTCACCAGCCATCTGAGCCATCAGCTCAGTCCAGCTGATGCACTGAGTTGGCCAGCCCAGTGCTATTGAGGGGAATAAAGAGAAGAGGTATGGTCCTGGGGATGCCCAGCTCCAGGAAAGCAGCCCCTGTCCAGCAGGGTGTTCCCACTCCTGCCCGCACACAGAGTGCCCACCCTGGCTGTGCAGAGCTGACCTGGAACCCTTCTGCCCTTAGGTCATTCTCACACGGATGGGCCCTGGTGGTGGTTCATACCTCTCTGGTTACTGTCAGGAGAACGTAGGACACATCAAGCTGGGTCATTTGAACTGTCAAACACTGTCCTATACAAAAGACAGGGCCTGTCACCAACTCTCTCCAATAGCCCCAACCATGGGGCAAACAGAGTTGCCATCCTGAACCTAGACTCATCAGAGAAGATGCTCTCTCGAGGGTGGACGTCCATGCTGGCCCTCCCCTGTGTGCGTGGTGGCTCACTCACCTGGACGGTGGACTGGAGCAGCTGGTCCTGGCCCCTCCTGCGTGGTGGCCTCAGGGTGGATGGATTCCTTACTGGCTGAAGCTTGGGAGAGCAGGTGGCAAGGCCAGGAGGACACCCTCTGCTCTTCCGATGACCTGGCCTCAGTGGTCAGGGAGTACCATTTCCGCTGACTCGATGGGTTACGTGGTCCCAGAGCCTGCCCCGATTCAAGGGGAGGGGACACGAACCTCACCCCTCAGCGAGAGGGCCGTCAACGGGGTGCTGGGTAGGTTAGTTGGCGTGATTTAACCATCCCACAACATACACACATCGGGGTGCCTAGTGGGCAACACAGACACAAAATTGTTCACTTGTCAGTTAAAGTTAAATGAATAAAAAAATGTGTTGAAGGAGTTGAAAAAGCTGAATAATACTTTATAAAGTATGATTTGAATTTTTACAAGCATGCACTTTTTTCTAACAAGTTTTTAATAAAAGACGTTTGTGTATTTGTTTACTTCGGAGCATGGCCATGGTGTTCTAAAGACCCCAACTCTGCCCTCTGCCCGGGAGCCTCATGTGACTTCCGTGCTCCCCTAGTTCTGCTAATTTCACCTTTGGGGAAACAATAGGCTTTGGGATCAGAGCTCCTTGGCAGGTGGAGTGATAAGGATGTTGAGAGATTCGTGAGGGCCATACACTGGACAGGAGGGCAGCGCCTTAGCCAAGCTCCTGAGCTCCGTCGTTTGAAGCTCACATTCCTTTTGGGTTTTAGGAAACCAAGCTGGTGCCTGTGTAGCGATTCACTTCACACATTTGGGGGGTTCTCAGGGAGCCCCTGCCATAGACTCTTTTCTCCTTCTGTATCTTTGGTGAAAAGATAATTTTCATGCTCCTTAAAATAAACAGATTATAAATAGCCGTAAGTCACTTCAGGTCAGGTTTTGCCATCAAATGAGAATGTACTGAATTTATAAAAAGAGAAAAAAAAAAACTAGACCAACCATCTGAACAAACAAAAAACGCCTTTCTGCTGTTCAGTCTTTGGTTGGGGGTCACGTTCATTTTCACGCTCACCTTCCATACTTTTCCTATTATTTTGGTGTTAGGAGGCAATTTTCCTTTTAAATACAATTTTTAAGTTAAAAAAGTTGATTTAAAGAAATATGGGAAATAAGCAGAGTACGAGAGGCCGGTAGGTACCCTGGAAGTGGTGGGAGACTCACTTGCGTGACGGCGTCTGAAGAGCACAGATTAGCCTGGCCCCTGCTTCAGGGAGAAGAGACTCCTCCAAGCTCCCCCTGGGGGCTGGCACCATGGGCATGCAGCCCTGAGCTCCCAGACGAGGGTAGAACATGCTCCCACCCCCAAGGGGCCTCCCCTTTCTCCATTCTGGTAACAACTTCTTCCCGGGAACAACCATGTGACCCTTGTCAGCACTGGCCAATGGTGTTTGGGCCTGAGTGTCCTGGGCATGGAGCCACATGGGTGTGTACACATTTTTTTTTTGTTTTGCAGTTTTTGGCTAGGTTTGAACCTGCCACCTCCAGCATATGGGGCTGGTGCCCTGCTCCTTTGAGCCACAGGTGCCACCACTTTTTTTTTTTTTTTTGAAACTGAATCTCTCTTTGTTGCCCTCAGTAGAGTTATGTGACATCATAGCTCACAGCAACTTCAAATTTTTGGGCTGAAGCCATTCTTTGGCCCTAGCCTCCCAAGTAGCTGGGACTACAGGTGCCAGCCACAATGCTCGGCTATTTCTTAGAGACAGGGTCTCGCTCTTCCTCAGGCTGATCTTGAACTCCTGAGCTCAAGTGATCCACCGGCCTCGGCCTCCCAGATTGCTGGGGTTACAGGTGTGAGCCACCATGCCGGGCTGTATGCGTCTGTTCCTGGCTTGTTTGATTATCATTTTATTTGTGAGAAGTGTTGCCTATTTTCATTTTCATCACTGTGCAGTGTTCCACGGTGAGACTGTGTCCTGACTCACCTGCCCATTTTGCTCCTGATGGACATGTGAGCAGGGCAGCGGCCAGCATTCCATTCTGCACCTGGTGGTGAATACACGTCCTTATTTGGGCTGGGAGTATATACCTGGCGGGGCAGTGGCTGGGTTGCTCCTGGGTGTGTGTGTGTGTGTGTGTTTGGCTTTAGCAAATCAGCAGCCCGTCAACTTCTAAAGCAGTTTCTGAAGTCGTGCCACTCATGTGGCTTTGAAAACCTGCCTACCCTTTGCTAAAAATAGGCTGTTTCAAGAAGATTTGTTTCTTTGCTGCTTTTAACAGCCGTGAAATTCTTGGCGACACAAAATATGCTCCAAAGGGGATAAAAAGAGACTTGTGTGAGTTCTTGTCCAAATAAATAGCCGGTCTTCTGGGTCCAAGGCGAATCTGTTCCTTCTACTACAAGCTTTTGTCCTGTTGTTCCTTGTTTTAATCCTTGTTTATTAGTCCCTGAGGAAGACCCAGGGGACCCCTTCAAGTCCTGCAACTCTGGGTTCACTTTGATTCCTCCTGGCAGGTGCTGGCTCCCCCCGCCCCCAGCTTCAGATGCAGTTTCTGGGTTGGCTTCACTGCTGCCCAGGATGCAGGGACACCCAGCCTGCCACAGTGGCCCCAATGATGCCCATGACATGACTCTCCTGCCTGGGGATCCCTCTCCCACATGTCATTTCCTCCCCGTCCCTTGTTGCCTGGGGTGGTCACAGCTTCCTACTGTCCCTCATTCCTCAGGGCCTCAGTATCCGCTGTCCGTCCCCTGGGCTCTGCCTACTGCACCTTAATGGGGCCCACATTACACTTCTTTCATTTAAACCTGGGGAGGGGGCGGGGTCAGAGTTTCTTGCCAGGACCTGCTTGGGGTAAAATCAGGGGGCATGTTTAGGACCAGCTGAGCCTCAGGAAACTTGGTAACTTGGTGTTTTTGGCGTCCCTATAGGATTCCTGCCTTGCCTGCACCCAGGGCTCCTCCGGTTGTCTGGTAGAGACTTTGGGTCTTGTGGCCCGCAGAACAGTGACCCCCAAAGCTCCCGTGTCTCGATCTCCAGAACGGCAGGGCTGTGGCAATGTCGCAGTGCGATGAGGCGGTGAAAGGGGCTTTACAGGGGTAATTGTGTGAAGGACCCTGAGACCAGGAGAACATCCTGGGTCATTGCAGGGGTCTTTATGCAGGGGATGGGGAGGGGGGCAGGAAGCTCTGAAGACAGAGGAAGGAGCCAAGAGTCAGGGAATGTGGTCGCTCTAGAAGCTGGAAAAGGCCAGAAAATGGCAGAACCAAGTCTTTGGTTTGGGGTCACGTTCCAAAGTCTTCAGTCTTTGGTTTGGGGTCAAGTTCATTTTCACGCTCACCTTCCATACTTTTCCTACTATTTTGGGAAGTATGGCAATTTTCCTTTTAAATACAATTTTTAAGTTTAAAACGTTGATTTAAAGAAATCACCCTCCAGGAGGCACCTAGGACATCTCGGGTTTAGCCCCGAGAGACCGTTCCAAGTTTCCAAGCTCAGACTTCTAAGAGAGTCCATCTGAGATGTTTTAAGCCACCAAGTTTGGGGTCATTCGTTACAGCAGCCACATGAAACCAGCACAAACCTCTTCTTGGGATAATGTTTTAAATTCATAAAATGGATCGCAGAGACACGGTGGGAAAACCACTCGCCCTGGCCGTGGTTCTGGCCACGGTCACGTGGGGAGGTGTTGTATATTGCGCCCCTGCCCCCCACTTTCCCTTCCGTAGCCAGAGGCTGTTCATCCACACACCTGGCTCTCCACAGGGGCCTCATCTAGCCAGGGAAGGCTCCGTAGACCATGCAGGGTCAGCCTGCAATGCTGGAAGCTTCCGCAGCAGACACGGAGGGCAAACTCCTGCCCTGAGAGTGTGAGGTTCCCGTGGGCGGAGCCCCAGGTGCCCGAGCTGCTGTCTCGGGGACATTCCACTTCCAGTGGCTTCCCTGTGTCTCTGCCTCACTTCCTCCCCTGCTTCGCTGCTGGTGTTCCCCCAGATGAAACGCTCACCCTGGAAGCCCCAGGGCCTGGCTCGGGGGACCCAAACTCTATCATGACCCTTTGGGGATTCACGGGCCCCAGATTCCATCCATTCTCCACCTCAAGGACAGCAACGTCTTCTGGATCCTTCCAGGGTAGGAACAGGCATCTCAACACAAGGTAGCCGTCCTCAGCGGGAGTTATCGGCCCTTTCAATCTTGGGTTGTCCATGGAGAGGGAAAGATGCTGTGGGTTGATTGGTGTTCCCCTCTAAGGAAGATTAGAGCCTCGGCCTTGGCACCTGTGAAGGGACCTTATTCAGGAAGAGGGTCTCGGCAGATGTGATTAAGATGGGATCATCTTGGATTACCTGGTGGGCCCTCCCTCCAGAGATTGGTGTCCTTATGAGAGGGGACACACAGAAGCAGAGAGGAAGCAGAGACTGAGCCACCAACAGGAGCCCCTTCCCGAGTCTCCATGGTGACACTTTGGTCTCAGACTCCTGGCCTCCAGAATGGGGAGAGAACACATTTCCGTGGTTTCAAGCCCCCGACTTCTGGGCCTTTGTCGGGATCCCGGGACACTGACACAGGAGCTTATCAAAGTGAACTAGATTCTTCCTTCGTCTTCGACCTGGGGCAGGGCTCCAGGGGTGACAGTGACCTGAGAGTCAGCGGCCCAGGGTTTCCACCAGGGCTGGGCCTCCAGGGTTGGGTGGCCTGTGTCCCAGAAGCCTTGGGACGGCCCAGCTTTGGTAGCGCCTACCAGCCCCGGTGAGGACTTGGCTGTTAGCCTCTTGTTTGTGGGACTGATCTGTGTGACTGTTGTGCCACTGCTCCAAGCCACCACGGTGGCAACAGCACCTGCCTGGCCACTGCTGGGTACTCTGTCACGTGGACACACCCAGGCGTTCACCCTCTCATGTCCATGGGCATCTGGAGAGGTTCCTGTCTGGGTCTGTTACAATGTAGCACATTTTAGACACCGTTAGGAACATTCTAGAATGTTCTGTTTGTTGACTGCATGGGGTCCCTGCATTTCTGTAGGGATATGCCCAGGCATGGAAATGCTGAGCCCTCGGGAACTGACACTTAGGCCTGGCTAGAGTGATACCCTCTCCGGCCATCCACAGTGGCTGCCCCAGTGTTAACTCCCACCCAGGTTTCTGGAGTTCTTGAAAAGTCCTATGGGTTCTTGGAAGTCCTGACTGAGGTTTTTCCCTCTGAGTCCTCCAAACCGGGGCTTCTGATCTAACCAGAACCACAGGAGGGGCAGATCTGGCTGAGTCTGCCACATGCCCAGAGGTTAGGGTTTCAAGTGGCTTAATTATCTCTCCTTGGTTATCAAGCAGCCCATGACCCAATTATCTCTGCCATCCAAATTCCTGTCTCTGGACTGGAAGCTGGGTCTTTGATCTCCCCTTAGGGGATGATCTGAGCTCCCTGAGATGTCTTGGGAAGCCTGGGACCAGGCTGGGAGATGACCAGGCTGGATCTTTTGCAAGGCCATCCCTGGAGAGGGGGAAGCTTTCCTGTAGCCTCAGGGCCCAGGAGCTCTCAGAGCTGCAGCCAGAATCCTCCCAGGGAGGATCAAAGGGCCCAGCATCTGCTTATCTGTGCAGTGAGGTGGGAGGGTGTGAGGTGAGGGACCACGGGCACTGGAGAGGGTCCCTGAGAAAGCCTGCAGTCACATAATTTGGGGACCGCCCACAGTGTGCCAAGCCCTGTCCCAGGGTGTGGGTGTGGTGACAAGAGAGACCCTTCCGCTGAGATTGCAGGAGCAGAGCCCAGAGGAATGCATGTTTTACGGGGTGCTGAAGGACATGCAGAGGTGGCTCAGAGATAGTGGAATTTCCTGGTCAGCTCTGGGGTCACAGAGGCCTCTGGGAGTGGTGGGTGAGGGGCACGAGGCAGGCTTCGGGGTGCTGGCCCTCAGGCGTGTTTGTTTCGTGAAAAATCCTGGAGTTGTTTGCATACGATCTGTGTGCTCTGCTGTACATATGCCGCCCTCCAATCAAACATTGGAAAAGAGTTTGTTGCAAGAGAGAACTCTCCCCAAAGGAGCTGCCAGAGAGGGAGTTTTCCCACCCTCCAACCCCCCAGATCCAGATGTCACTGGGGAGGCTCTCAGCTTTCAGGGACCCTGGTCCCCAGTGGATTCAAAACATCAGACCTGCAGGGGAGAAAGAGCCCCTCCCCACCTGACCATGAGCCGTGGGGCAGAACCCTCAGGAGTTCCTTCTGCCCCTGCCATTTGATGGTTTCACTGGGCTGGAAAGCAGAACTCAGGCCACAGGGGAGAAAGTGGGGCTGCCGTAAGGCGAGCAGCCGCCAGCTGGACCATGGATGGACGGACATGCAGGAGGTGGGGGGGAGCGGAAGGTTGAGCCGATGGAGAAGGACCTGGAAGGACTAGCAGGCGAATCATTAAGCTTTACCAGGTCGTCCTTGGGGAGACACAGAGGGTGTTGGAGCAGGGACTGATGTGAACATAACCACAAGGAGAGTGGTCAGGCCGGAGCAATGTGGCGGAAGCACCAGACAGGATGGGTGAGGCAGGGACCTCTAATGGGGATGCTGGCTCGACCCGAGGGCAGCTGGACAGTGGTGGAGGGGAGACCTGGAATGGAGACGTGTTGGGGAGAGGGGTGTCCTTGGTAAGGCTGCTTCCATCTTCTGGAACTAACTCTTCCATCTAACTCTTTCTAATGTTTTATTTAGAAGCAGCTAGAGGGGGAGGAATGGAAGATGACTCTGGAGTCCTAGGCTGGTCTGAGTGGATGATGATAATCACAGGTTATGATAATCACACATGGTACTGAGAGCTCATGGTGGGCCAGGGCCTGAGCCCGTTGTAAAATGAGTTACTTCTATAAGTAACCCTTGAAGTAACCCCAAGAAGCGGCTTCTTTCATTACCCCCATTCTGCAGATGAGGAAAATAAAGAGCTTTGATGTTGTGTGTCCAAAGTCACATACAGGGAAAGTGCCACCTGCAGGAATCCAGAGGGTTGGGGGGGCTGTGGACGTGGAGCAACTGTGGAACTCTCCCCACTGCTGGTGGAGGTCCAGAGTGAGACCAGGATGTCGGAGGTTTAATCCAGTAACACCCGCCCTAGATACACGCCCAGGAGAAATGAAGGCAGAGGTCACCAAGAGACATGTTCACAGTATCCATAGTGGTTTTACCAAAAAAATCATTCACACCGGAAACAGCCCAGAGCCCACCGGGAGTGAATGGAAGTTCATCCTGACAGAACCCAGAGCAGGTGTCACAGCAAGGCAGCTGGGTCTCCAAGCAGATGGGAAGGACACCCCCCATCATTCCATCTGCGTGACACTCAAGGACAGGTAGAATTATCAACGGTGAAGCAATCCCATCCGTGGTGGCCTCTGAGGGCGCCAGGTTATTGACGAGAACAGGAGTTTCCTAGGGAGATGGAAATGGTTTGTATCATGAACGGGGTGGGAATCTATGGGCAGGAGGGCCTGGAGTGCTGGCTCCTCCCCTCTCCTTCCCCACTCTGCTCTTCTCCTTTCCTGGTTCTTCCCCTCTCCCCTCTCTCTTCTCCTCCTTCTCTCCCCTCCATTTCCTCTCCCCCTCCTCTTCTTTCCCCTCTCCCCCTCTTAGGGACCCTCCTATCTTTTGGCACCCTGGGAGGCTGACTATGGGCAGATGAAAGACTCCAGGTGTCTTTCCTGAGATTTCAAAGCCACTGTGATAACAACAGTAACGCCATCATAATAATAACGACAGCTGCTGTTTACGCATCAGCACATTGATCTCATTTATTCCTTGAGGCAACCTGGGAGGTAGATGGTATCACTCCCATTTTAGAGATGAGGAAGACTGAGGTTCAGGGCAGGATTGGGACCTGAGTGACTCTAAAATGCATGCTTGTAAATGCATTTCCCCCCTCCCCTGTCCCCCAATGTGCTGGGCATCCTTCCAGGTGACGGGACAGACAGAGTCCTGTGGTTGAGGACCTCCCCTTGCAGTGGCAGGCAAGGCCTCCACCCTCATTGCTGAGAGCCTCTGAGAGCCCCTGTCCTCCCCACCTATCACTGCCTTCTTTAACGGTGCCTACCCGTGTGGTAGGATGGGCATCCTTGCCCCACTGTGGGGATGTAACCTGGAGGTGCAGGTGTTTCTTTTACAAAGGCAACCAGCCAGTAAGTGCCAGAGCTGGGAGCAGTCCAGACCTCCATAGCCCATGGTAGTGACCACGGGGCCATTGCAATGGCCTCTGGGTGATCTTCCCCAGGCACCCCGGCCAGGCAGGCAGCCTCACAGAGCCTGCCACAGGGTGCCCATGGGCCAGTCCTTCCTGAGCCCAGCAGCCCTGGAGCCCTAGTCATAAAAACACAATGGTGGTGGTGACCACGGCTGGGTCCTGTGCCCTGCCCGGTTCACATGTTCACATTTGCTCAGCCGGTATCTGCTGAGTGGGAGCTGAGAATGTTTCCAGTTTCTGAGTTAAGGGCATCACTCCCAGCCTGGTCACTCCCCTGCTGTGTGGCCTGGGATAAGACCGGTAAACTCTCTGTGCCTTAGTTTCCTTATCTGTTTAATGGGGATAAGGACATAGGTGTCACCCAAGAGTGCCGGGGCTCAGCCAGGGGGAATGATGGCCAGGAAGTCACCATGTGGTGGGCCGGTGCTGGGGAGCCCCGATCCCTGCATGGGCTCAGCCAGGGAGAATGATGTCACTAACGCCGCCTTTGACATGAGGAAGAGCTCACTGTTGCATTCGTTTATTCAACACTCTACTGTGTGCTGGGCACAACCCCAGCCTCTGGGGCCAGTAGGATTTCGGCCCTATGGAGCTTAGGGTCTGGTCAGGAGGCAGAAAAGGAGCAGTTGGTCAGACATAGAAGGTGACCTGTGTGATTTTCCCGGCTTGGGCTTGGGTGCCAGGGACTGGCCTCCTGCTCCTGGCCATGCCTCCTCCTGCTCCCAACCCCCTCGCCTGTCAGACCTATCTTCTCATTGTGCCTTGAAGGTAATCACAGTTGCTAGGACCAAACAAGGGGACACACAGCACCATGGTTCTGGCATGTGGGGAGCCCTCTGTAGAAGGCAGTGGATGCTTGGTTATGCTCTGGAGCGGTGGGGGGGGGGGCATTGCACCACCTGAAAAGGCGCTGGGTCTCACTGGTTAGTATCCACTCTTAGCAGAGTCCTGGGGACAGAGGACGAGGAGGTGGTGAGCTTGTGAATCTGGGAGCCTTCTCCTCCATCCTGGGCGAAAGGAGGGACAGAGACCAAGGGGCCTGATTGCAAAGGGGCGCCGTGGTCCTGCAGAGGCTGACAGTGGGACCCAGAGAGCGTGGGTTCCAGTCCGGGCTGGGGTCCTTCCCAGCTGTGTGACACTAGGCAGAGGACTTAGCACCCTATGCCTCAGTTTCCCTTCCTGTTAAGGCACCTGTGATAGTACTGACCTGGGTGGTTGTGAGGACTCAGGGAGTGGTGCTGGCAAGTCCTGGGAAGAAGACTTACCAACCGAGTCCTCACTGCTATGACTTCCTCTGCAGACCGGGAGGCAGATGAGATCAGCTCCTCGCCTTTCAAGGAGACTCTTCTGTGACTGGTTCTAATAAAACCAGGGCGGCTGGGCCAGGGAGGGCAGGAAGAGAGGGGGACCTGGGGCTCCTCCCGTGGGCCCAGGGCCTGGGTCACACCAGGGTTCTTGGAGTCCTCCTGAGTACTTGGAGGCCAGAGGTGGCCAGCAGCACGCTGGGATAGGGTCCCTGGGGTAAGGGCACACATACTGTCCCATTTCCGTCTTCTGCACACCCCTTTCCTCCCCTCCTGGGCCTGCTGCTGACACGGTGAGGAATTGCTCCCCAAGGCGGCTGGGAACACAAAAGGGCCTGGAGCAGCAGCCCTCGTAAATCAGCTTTACGGGCTCGCCTGCCGGGGGTGCTGGGGACTGCAATGATTCTGGGGATTAATGGAACCCGATGACAAGCAGCGCTGTAGCCCGTGGGGTCAGGCCGGGTGGTGGGACCCAAGGGCCTGGCCTGGAGAGTGTCTTTCCCTCTAGGGCCTGCGAAGGGTGCCGGGATGCCAGGGCAGTGGCTCACAGCATCGAGGGGTATCCCCACCTCTGACTCACCCTCATGTGTAGCTGACCAGACTCACTGCAGATCAGCACAGGCACACCTGTTTGTGTCGGGGGTGTGAATGTTCCCTGAGGCCGGCTTTGATTAAATGGTGGAGATCCAGGGCGTTGCAGAGTACTGGAGACCTCCAAGCTTTGTGGTCCCAGCAGGACAGCCCACCAGAGTCCTCCGAAAACCGGGAGCTCAGTCCTTCTCCCTGTCTCCTGGAGAGTGCTCTGAGCAGAAGTCTCTTTGTAGAGACACACAAAAGGGTGACTGCAGCTCTGTCCCTGTGCTGGGAAGCCCCTGCCCTTCCCGGGTGTCCAGCCTCCTGCACTGCAGACCAGATGGACAGTGAAGCAGTGACCCCCGGCCCTGACTGGCCCACAGAGCTGTGTTGAGCAGCTGTGCTGTACCCGCTCTGTAGCAGTGAGCAAAATGGACAAGCTTCCTGCCCTGGGGGACGGTGTGGTCATTTAATGTGAAGGGCACTGCTGATGGGCTCTCTGTCATTCTCTCCAGCCCTGGGGACCGGGCGTTCTTATTCCCAGTAACGAATGAGGAAACTGAGGCTTCTAGAGGGCACACACGTTGACAAGCTCTCTTTGGGCACACATACAGTAAAACAAAGATAAATGTAGGGGAAATACCAATAAAATGGCAACATAAATGCCACTATCAGTACAAGTACAGGCTAAATATTCATAGTAACATAGAATACACACATAGAGTCAGCATCAACATGAATGCAGAAAATATAGAGTGAATATCACCATAAATAAATCTATATAAATATAAATATAAAATAAATAAACCAGTTTTGATATAGGCCATTCATTTATTCAGCTATTTACTGAATATCTGGATCATACCAAAAGCTGACACAGACAGTGTCCCTTTCCTCGGGAAGCTTCCGATCTAGTGACAGGAGACCAAATAATCACAGGGCAGCCACAAGGTGCCCCATGCCAGGAAGCAGCGGTTATAATGAGGGGATTAACTTAGCTGCCTAGATCTTCTCTATAAAAGGGAAACCTTCTAGAAGCTTCCATTTTATTGGTGGCAGCAGGGAGAAGACTTTTATCAAAAAGTCCCCAAACAGGACAGCACCTGTGGCTCAGTGAGTAGGGTGCCAGCCCCACATACCAAGGGTGGCGGGTTCAAACCCACCCCCGGCCAAACTGCAACAACAAAAATAGCTGGGTGTTGTGGCAGGCGCCTGTAGTCCCAGCTACTCGGGAGGCCCAGGTTGTCTGCTCTGTTCGCCCATTTCCCTAAACCGAAACAAGTGATTATAATGTTAGCGAAGGGACAGGAGCAGAGCCCAATGCCTTGACAGGTGCTCCAGCTTCCAGCTGTGACCC
Organism: Galago senegalensis; assembly: GCA_963575145.1. NCBI lineage: Eukaryota > Metazoa > Chordata > Mammalia > Primates > Galagidae > Galago > Galago senegalensis. The sequence goes on along the minus strand of CAUYTI010078995.1, from coordinate 34,988 downwards.
AGGCCTGGCTTTCCAGTTTATTCTTTTGTGAGAATGTTTCTGCATTTTTGCAGGCCCAGGCAAGTCCTCAGAGAAAAGAACTCCATCTTAGAGCCGTTTTCTGTGGGGAGCACATGAAGCCAAACTGCCATGTCTGAGCATGGGATAATGTAACCCTTCAAGGCTGAGGCAAGAGAATTGCCCAAGCCCAAGGAGTTGGAGGTTGCTGTGAGCTGTGATGCCACAGCACTCTACCGAGGGTTAATAAGTGAGACTCTGTCTCAAGAAAAAAGAAAAAGTCCCCAAACAACCAATGGTGGAGGATGTGGAGAGAAAGAAACACTTACACACTGTTGGTGGGATAGTCACCGGGTAGAGCCTTTGTGGAAAGTCGTGTGGGGATACCCTGAAGAACTAAAAGCAGACCGACCGTTTGACTCAGCAATCCCACTGCTGGGTATTTACCCAAAGGGAAAAAAAGATATGTCATAAAAAAGACACCTAAGCTTGAATGTTTATAGCAACGCAATTCACAACTGCAAATATATGGAAACAGCCCAAGTGCCGGCCAACAGGTGAGTGAGGGAATGAAATGTGTGTGCATTTCACGGAGTCCCACTGAGCCGGGAAAGACGGTGATCTAATCTCTCTCATGTTAACCTGCGTGGAACTGGAGCCCGTTCTTCTAAGTGAAGTACCACAACAATGGAAAAACAAACACCACATGTGCTCATGATCAAGTTGGAACTCATCGAGCAAGACCTACTATGCGCAGTCATGAAAATAACGCCCGAGCATGTGGGCGGAGGGAGGCAGGCATGTGTAAATTCACACCATCTGGGCGGTGGGCACGCTTATAATTTGACTCAAAGTGTACCAAAGCAATTTGTGTAACCAAACTATTTACCAGAGGTAACCATAATATTCTGAAATTGAAAAAAATAAAATCAAATCAAGGGTAAACCTAAGGAGTAGCAGCTATGGGGAACAGAGCTAATGAGAGGGCGTGACTGTGTGCTGATGGGAGGAAGACCCTCCCAGCAGAGGGAGAAGCATAGATTGTCCCTGTATTCCAGGGAGGAAGCTGAGCCTCAGAGGTAGCTGCACAGTGATTACCACGGAGTCCAGATGCCAACACAGGACCAACTGATTCTCAGCCTCTTGCCTCAACCAGGCATTTAGTGAGATGAGATGATTTGTTCCCAGAGCCAAATGCTCATGGGCGTGTCTGCCCTGCTGACTTGCTATGATCTGCGAGGTTTTCACAGGTTGTCAAGGATCTTTCGAGGCAAGCTGGTCCCGCAAGAGCTGGGCTGTTTGATGTAGGGGTGAGGAAATCTTTTAAAAGGACCTTTGAAATCTTTCTTACTTAAGGCGGAGGGAGAGTAATTGGTGGGACCACACCTACAGTGCATCTTACAAGGGTACATGTGAAATTTACTAGGTGTAGAATATAAATATCTTAATACAATAACTAAGAAAATGCTGTGAAGGCTATGTTGACTGGTTTCATGAGAGCATTTCAGATTGTGTGTAAAACCAGCACGTTGTACCCCATGGTTGCATTAATGTACACAGCTCTGATTTAATAAAAAGGAAGAAAAACAACAAAGAAAAAACAAAAAAAAAAAGAAGGAAGAAAAACAGCTTTCTTCATAAATGGCATGATTGTAATATAGAAAATCCTCAGGAAACAAGAAGAACCTTCTAGAACTAATACCTGAACATAGTAAGATAGCAATATATTAGGGCAATTAAAAAAAAAACACATCAACTGTGTTTCTACATATAGTAGTTGCTCCTGGCACGTGGTTTTAATTCCTGTGGTTTGTTAGCCATGGTCGACCACAGTCTGAAAACAGGTGAATAGAGAAGAGAAAGGTGTTTAAAGAGAGAGGCACCACAGTCAGGTAACTTTTATTAGAGTACACTGCTACAATTGTTCTACTTTATTATTAGATACTGTTGTCAATTTCCTACTGTGACTTATTTATGAATTAAACAGCATCATATTTACATATGTGTAGGGAACCACATAGTACCGTGTTTCCCCCAAAATAAGATACTGTCTTATATTTATTTTTTCTCAAGAAAACACACTAGGGCTTATTTTCAGGGGATGTCTTCCTCTCCACACTGAAATGCATAGCCACGCCCATCACTAGGTCTTATTATCAGGGTAGGGCTTATATTTAACAAATGCATAGAAATCCTGCTAGGGCTTATTTTTTGGGTAGGTCTTATTTTGGGGGACTCATAGTACATCAGGGTTTGGTGTCATCTATCCTGGGGGTCTTGGAATGTATCCCTCATGGACAACGGAGCTTACGGTCGTAGCAATTGATGATTGGAAAATGACATTTTTTAAAAGGCCATTTAAAATAACATCAAAACCAAAATATATTCAGGGGGTAAATTAAACCATAAAACATTCCTGAGAGAAATTAAGACAGACTTAAATAAATGGAACCATATAGCATGTCTATGGATTGGAGGGTTCACTGATCTTACGATGTCTAGTTTTCCAAATTGATCTATAGACTTAATGTAATCCTATTAAAATCCTAGCAGCTTTTTTTTTTTTGCGTTTTTTTTGGCCAGGGCTGGGTTTGAACCCGCCACCCTTGGCATATGGGGCCAGTGCCCTACTCCTTGAGCCACAGGGGCCGCCCAATCCTAGCAGCTTTTAAGAAAAAAAAGGAAATTGATGAATTGACTCTAAAATTTATGTGGAAATGGAAAACACTTAGGATACTAAAATGATTTTGGAAAACAGAGATAAAATCAGAAGACTTACATTACCCGATTTCAACCCTTACCGTAAAGCTCTAGTAATCAGGACAGAGGTGTTGGCATGAGACAGACACAGCTCAATGGGACAGAATAGACTGGGCTAACTATAGTCAAAATGCGGTCAGTTGATTTTCTTTTTTTCAGACAGAGTCTCTGTTGCCTGGATAAAGTGCCATGGCCTCATAGTTCACAGCAACCTCAAACTCTTGGCCTCAAGTGATCCTCCTGCCTCAGCCTCCTGACTAACTGGGCCTATAGGCGCCCACCATGATGCCCAGCTAGTTTTTCTATTTTTAGTGGAAACAAGGTCTCACTCTTACTCAGGCTGGCCTCGAACTCCTGAGCTCAGGTGATCCACTCAGCTGGCCAGAGTGCTGAGCACAGGCATGAGCCACCATGCCGGCCGGTCACTTGATTCATGATAAGAGTGTCCAATCAAGGCAACAATAGTGATTTCAACTGACTGTGCTGGAACAAATGGATGTCCAGATAGAACAATGATGTTCACCAGAAATATGATGTGAACCATGTGTGCTATTTTAAATATCTAGTTTCAAGGGAAATAAGTGAAATTCATTAAAAATATATTTTCCATCAATGCATCGTAGGAAGACATCATTTCAGCATGTAAGCAAGCAGTGATAAAATTACTAAAGCATTTTAACATTTGTTCCATTCCAAGTCTTCAAAATCTGCTGTGTACTTTAGACTCACGACACATCTCGATTCACACCAGCCACATTTGAAGTGCCCAGTAGCTAACGTGGCACGTGACTGCCACATTAGCGGAGATTATGGACAAAATGCATTTTAAACATAGTCTCACATCACTTAAAAGTTAAATTAAAATGGGTCACAGACTTACAGAGGAAGGGCAAAGCCATAAAACTTCAAGTAGAAAACATAAAAATAATCTTCGCAACCTTGGGGTAGTTAAAGATTTCTCGGGTAAGACGGAAAAAAGCATAAACCATCATAAAGCATTGATAATTGAACTCAGGCAAAATTTACCACTTACGTTCTTCAACAGGAACCACTAAGAAAATGAAGAAGCCCACCCCGGTCCCTGGTTGGGAGAGAACGGTGAGACTGCGTCTATCTGGTAAGCGACTTTTACCCGGCAGGTTAAAAACAAAGCAAAATAACAAAAAGCTGTTACACGCGATAGTGTGAAACCAACAAACCCCTGAAAAAATGGGGAAAATATTTCATTTCACATAAAAAGATGCATGAATGGCCAATAAAGACATTCAAGGTGTCTAACATCTTGGTAACTGGGAACTGTGAATTATGACCAGGACGGGGTAAGTGCCCATCTGAGCGGGCTGTTGGGAAGACTGATATGCCGACTGCCGGCGGAGATTGGAGCAACTTACCAGAACCTCCATTGCCGGTGGGAATGTCAATTCCGTGATCACCTTGGAAAACTGTTTTCGGGTTTCTTATAGAATTAAAGTGCACTTGAACATGGCCCAGGCGTTTCACTCCTTGGCATTTTCCCATGAGAAATGCAAGCATGATGTGAACCTGAATGTTTATATCTGCTTTTTCAGCAGTGCCCTGAAACCAGAACGACCCAGACGTCCATGGGTGAGTGAATGGATGGACAGATGGTGGTACGTCCATTCAGCTACACAGACATAAACAAAATAAACTACTGGTGCACAGAGTGTGGAGGGATCTGGAAAATGTGCACAGTGAATGAGACGGTGCAGCATGATTCCACTTCCATGGTGTCTAGAAAAGGCAGATCTCAGTCAGTGATGGGAAGCAGGCCAGGACTGGGGGGGGGGGGCTGGATTGGGAAGGGAGCATGGGTTGCCTGAAAAGGGGGTCAAGGAACCATGGGAGGGGAGTGGAATGTTCTATGTCTTGTTTGTGGTAGTATCTGCACGGGAGGTATAAACTTGTGGACTTGTCAAGATACTTAAAAAGAGTTGCATTTGGTGTATGTCAACGACACTTTAAAAAGAAGGTGAGTTTAAAATAGTTATCGCTTCACAAAAAATGAGGATGCACAGATTAATAGAAATTTGGCAAGTAAATATCACCTGTGACCCTACCCTTCAGAAAAATAATCCCGTTCATTTTTTGGAGTATGCCAAATACCGCAGACATTTTCTCGGTACGTGTGGTGTTTTGCAGACTCAGCCGTGATACATTTATCTTGTAATTTCCTTTCCTCATTTAGCCGCATCTTGAGAATCTACTTCCACATCCACAAAAGAGCTTCCATAGCCACTGCTCTGATGACTGTGGACGCTCTAACCTCCTGGGTATCACTCAGCCCTGCCCGTGGGACTCCGGGTGTTTTTCACTCTCTGCCGTCATACGCTGAGCTGAATGTCCTCACCTGCTGTCGTTTGCTCACCAAGTGGCTTCCTTAGGTTGGGGGCCCACCTGGCATGGCTGGGTCGAAGGCTGTGGATGAGTAATGCCCGGCCACCCAGGGCAGGGATTGGACCACCTTGTCAGCGTGCAGATGTCCTTTGGGACAGATTCCAGGCCCCCCCCCATTCCCCGCCCTCGGGGTTTTTCTTCACTCACTCGGCTTTACTGGAAGCAGAGAGTGGCTGTGAACCTGCCAGCCTCCCTGTGGGTGGAGTGTGCTGGGGAGGGCACCTGGCACCTGCGGGGAGAGATTGGAGCAGCTGGGAACATTTTCCTCCCCCTCCCCTGGTGCACGAGGAGGCCTGTGGGTGGGATGATCTTCTGCCTGGCAGGGCCGGGCGGTGGGCCGGGCCAGGCCAGGAGCCACCCTCTCCGGCACGGCCTGTGGGGGCTGGCCGTTCCTCCAGCATCAGCTGGGGCATTGCCCAGGGACCTAACCGGACCCGGCGGTTAGGGAGGAGCTGGTGGCCAAGGGCCAGAGCACACCCCAAATTAGAAAATTCTCTTATCTTTTCTAGCTGGTATCTGAGAAATGGTTGCTGTGGTCAGCGAGAAAGGTGAGGATTGTTGAGTGGAGCGTGCGCCGTCTCTGGGTCTCCACAGGGCTGGGGCTCTGCGGGTTCCCTGCTCCTGCCGTGCTCTCCCCTCACTGCAGCACCCCTGCACACGTTGCCTCCCTGGGCCTTGGCCCGTTAGCCTGGCTCCACTTAGGAAATGCTTAGAATAAATGTTTCCGAAAGGCTATCTCGGGCTCCTGTCTTTTCTCTCCCCACCACCCCCATGCATCGCCTGCCCCTCTCCCTTCAAACAGATACTAAAATTCCTCTCTGTTGGAGGCCCTGGGGGGACAGATGGCTATTCTTGGTCTCTGCCCTCCAGGGGTTCATATTATTTAACTTTTCCACATTAAAAAAGATTTCAAAGTGGCATCATTAGAGGGTACAACTCATTTCAAATAGCGAGAAAGACTATAGACAGGATGAAAAGGGTTTCTCCATTCACCCTCCATTCCTGGTCTCCTGATGTCCTGCCGGGGCCACCTGCCCTGAGGGTTTCCCAGCACTTACACAGATGGCTGCCACTGGCTGTGAGTCTCACCCACTGGTTTGCAGGAGACCCCTCTCCCCACTCTGGCCACCCTCAAGCCTGTTCTTGGCTGGTGAGGTGGTAAAATCCGGGTGGGCTGTCGGCAGAAGCAGTGGGAACATAGGGCTGAAGTGGTCAGTTCCTTCATGGAGGACAGGCAAGGTGGCCGGGGCAAAGGGCAGGCAGGAAACCAGCAGCCCACCCGGGCCCCGGCCTGAACAGGCTGCCAGGGGCAGAAACCGCTTCCTCTCTTGCCCAGCATTTTTTGGGGAAAGGAACTAAACTCAGTTCCTGAATTGGAAAGGAGAGGAAAAGGAAGGGCTGTGGCCCCGGGAAAGCCTCACACTTTCCCCAGCTCTGGGAGTGATTTGCATGGGAACCTGAGCTGGAAGCCTGGTCTCTGCAGCTCTTTCCCAGGGCCGATGTGCGGCAGCACCAGTGGAGCTGAGACAACAGGTCCAGATTTCCGGCCCCGAGAACTCTTTCCAGCAAAGCAGTGAGCTCGTGTGTGGCACCTGGGAGTCTCCCAGGGTGCATCTCACATGGAATGCATTTGGGCCCATCCCAAAGCCTCCAGGGCATGGGGACCGTGGGCAGGCCCCAAGGCAGCTCAGGCTGCACCAGCTGCATGTCCTGGGGCGTGTCACCTCTTCCCCACTTTCTGTACCTGGGCATCCTGGTCTGGTAGAATCCTCCCTTCCAGGGCTGGTCTACAGATTTAATCAAGAGTATATGTATAAAGCCACTATTACTTATGATGTCAAAATCTGGAATGAATCAGGTATTTCTAAATGGCTTCTGAGTGGCTCAGAGCACATTTAATTACTCTAATAACAAGCAAATCAAGTACTTTATGGTAAAATGACGATAATCATAGCACTTTATATTGTCTATTCACAACCAGGTACCATGTCGACCCAGCGAGGATGGTGCCTGATTATACCCATCCTGCAGCTGAGGAAACTGAGGTGTGGGTGGCTGGGAGATGAAGTGGCCCAATGCTACTCAGGCTACAGGTGGGCGGGGAGGGTCACATTCAGGCCCATGTCTCACTTGCTTCCCTGTGCTGGAGGATCTTAGCCCATGGCTCCTGATCTTAAAGGGGAGGGTATGTGGACCTGGAGGAGCCCCAGGCACTTGGGAACATCTGTAAGTAGGGGTGATCCCCCCCTGGGAAGTAGCTCCAGTGCCTTGGTAACGTTTCTGGAAAGGCTACCTGGAGAGCCCTTCAACTGGCTGTCTGAGACAGGTTCCTAGAGCAGCCCCCGGCAGGACCTGTGTGCAAACATTCAGGCAGAGAGGTGCTCTCTCTCCACCCTAGAGACCCTACATGAAAACAGAGAAGTTAACAGCCAAGTGCGATGGCTCCTGCTTTGGAAAGCCAGCCATCAAAGACATTTGGGGAGGAACTGGGGGAATTCGAAAGTGGACGGGTATCAGATGACATTAGGGAATTATCATGATTTTTGCTAGGTGAGGTAATAGTAGCGTGCTCACACAGGAGAACGTCCCTAGTCAGGACGCCAAGGGGCGACATCGCCCGGGCCAGGCGTTCCTGGTTGCAGTCAGCTGTGATCACTCCAGCCCGGGCAACAGTATAAGACCCCATCTCTTAAAAAAACCAAAATAACCAAAAAGGAATTCTTTCTGTTTTTGGAGATGCCTGCCAGTGTCAGGATGTCTATGAGATATTTTAAAATGGTTCAGTGGCATCTATCTGCTTAGCAGAAAATTGGGCAAAAAACTAGCAATTGTTGAGTCTAAGTTGTGGCTATAAGGGATTCATTTGCTTTTTTTCCTAACTTTCTCTATGTTTGAGAAGCTTCACAATAATATTTTAAAAATTGAGTGAGGATGGATACACACCCCCCAGTAAGTATCTGGCACATGGTAATTGGGAACTCCATTGACCACAGCCCCCTCTCCACACCTGGTGGGGGGAGCCTGGCTGAGTCTCACAGGCCTGAAGTGTCAGAGTGACTAGGCCATGTCTCTGGGGGCCTGAACTGCAGGGCTGTATTTCAAAGGTGCCCCTCTGCAACCTGGATGGCTGCAGCCATACCTTGTTCCCACAGTACCACTGCCTGCGCTCAGCTCCCTGCATCTCCACCTGTGCCTGAGGCTGCCCTAGACCTCCGGGGCAGTGGAGCCAGGGAGGCCCAGCCAGGCCCGCCCCTCTTCCTCCCTGGCACATTCAGCTGTCAGGGTTTGAGAAGTGCTTTCCTTTCCTTGGGCAATGGAGCTTGCTGGAAAGTGCTGATGGGAGTGAACTAATTACGGCCATGGCCTGGGGGGGGATGGGGAGAGGTCAGGATGGGGGGGCGGGAGGAGGACACCTTACACCTGAAGTATGTGGCCTTTGCAGGGTAGGGAGCCACTGAACTCAGCACTGGCCTGTGGCTGGCACCCAGGGGAGGCTTACTGCGGGTCAGGGCAGGGCTCTGAGAGTGGACTCCGGGGTGTGGCAGCCGAGGTGAGTCCCAACACTCCCAGTTCCTTTGACTTTGTCCCTCAGTTTTCCATCTGTGGGGTGGGGGCAGGATTGGCAACATCATACCCCTGTCCCAGAGTCATCATGGAGTAGCGAACACAGCTGGGGGAGGTGGGAGTGGAGCCCTTGAGTCTAGGTCACTGTCAGGCAGCTGCGTGGAGAACAGTCCGCCAGCTCCTGAAGATGCTAACTCCGGAGACACCGTCAGAGCAGCGCGTGCCCACTGGGCACAGGAGATGTGGAATGGAAGAGGGATGAAAGTGCCCGTCTGCCCAGAGACCTCACAGCAGAGCCATGGTGAGGTGGCCCACAGTGAGGTGGCCCACAGTGCAAGTCACCCCAAGGTCCCTCAGCAAGTGAGCAGGCAAATACACAGCGGCAAGTCTGCAGGGTGGAACTCCACTCAGCAGGAAGAAGTGACGCGCTGATACCCGCTGTAACACGATGCTGCTTGTGATATGTGGATTTATGACTCGGTAAAGCCGTAAGGAAGGAAGGTGGTGGAGGGCGGCACCTGTGGCTCAGTGAGTAGGGCACCGGCCCCATATACCGAGGGTGGCGGGTTCAAAACCCGGCCCCGGCCAAACTGCAACAGCAACAAAAAAAATAGCCGGGCTTTGTGGCAGGCACCAGTAGTCCCAGCTGCTCAGGAGGCTGAGGCAAGAGAATCGCCTAAGCCCAAGTGCTGGAGGTTGCTGTGAGCTGTGACGCCACAGCACTCTACCAAGGGCAATAAAGTGAGACTCTGGCTCTAAAAAAAAAAGAAGGTGTTGAAAAACGTAATTGTTATGTTTATTACCACGTTATGTGGTAATTAACATATAATCAATTATAATTATCTAGTGCTATGTAATTATATAATTAACATAATACTAGTTTATAATATGCAATGTAATATAGACTTCGTGATAGACACAAAATAAATAATCTGCTGTTAGTTGTATAAAATATTGACTTAAAGTACAGGATGTCCCCAAAGTCGACTCTGAAGTCCCCGTACACAGGAGAAGGGGAAGCTGGAGCTGAATGCACCTTTAATCACAAAATAGTCACTGCAAACTTTACAAAATGCTTACAAAATACTCCCTGGGTGTTGCCCACCTCTTTGTAAATTTTGTAATGACGATTGTGTAAATAAACATACATTTAGCTTGAATTTCCCATTTTCTCTACGAATGGTGACTTCAGGGCCGACTTTCGGGGCGCCCTGTATTTGAAATTGCCGTGTTTCTGCAGCACGGATGGACAAGTACTGGCAATCGGCCTGGCTCAGCCTTGCTTTCTCTCCTTATCATTTCATGGTAAGCGTCGTTTGGGGAATGCTGACATTTGGGGGTGCTTCCCATGTGACAGGTGTGGCCGTTTTCCCAGGCACAAAGCGTTCTTCATGGCTGTTCTCTGGGACGCACCTGCTGGGCGGGGCTGTGGAGAGGTGGATGTGGCTCTGCAGTGGGCAGGGGCTGCGGGTCGTTAGCTGTGGGGGCTCCAGGACCCGGCCCCAGGCCCAGGTCTCTCACTGACCTTAACACAGAAGCCCCACGGGGTGGCACATCACACAAACAGCAGGGCCCTGTGGGGCTGGTGGCCTGTAACTCTGAATTCCTACTAGGCCCCCCTGCCTAAGGGAAAGGCCTCCTCAGGCACTGAGCCCTCCCCTACCTCCTTGTCCCTCAGAGGGGCTGATGTGCCGGGCAGCCACCAGCCTCCTGTCTCCTGGCCCTGAGTGCAAACCGGTGGCCTCTGACCCTGGGGCCAGGGGTCAGCTGTTCTTCATTTGTCTTCCTGACCTAAGCCAGAGTGAGGCAGGGCCCCTTCCTGAGAGGAAACTGAGCAAAGGTCAGTGGGTGGCCTTGGACACTGGGGCCTCTGCCCAGCACAACTGGCCCAGCCTGGCCAGATTCAGGGGGTGAGGGGGTGGCAGAGTGCAGGGCAGAGCTCTTACTTAGAAGTCTTATGAGACGAAAACTTGCCTGTGTCCAGGTGCTTGGAAGCTTCCAGAAGGCTGATTGCTCCTCAGCTGTAGCTTTCCACAGGGGCTCCCTCCAAATAGATGACCAGGTGGGGCTCAGAAGACAGGAATGCCATAAGCTGAGCCTGGCCTGAGAGCCCAAAACCATGGCTGGTGGCTCAGGGGTGACTTCAGGTGACATCAAGAGTTTGTGTAACACACCATCCTGAGGCTTAGTGGTGCCAATGACAGGGGCTTGAGGGGCTGACAGACAGCACATTCCACCCGAGTCAGCACAGGTTTAAGGGGGAGGGAGCTGTGTGACCTCGGGCAAGTTGCTGGACCTCTCTGAGTCTCAGCTTCTCATCCTGAACCCCGCAGACTGCACAGGGTCCCGATGTCTGGGGAAGAAGTACAGAAAGTGCTTAGCACCTCAGCAGCTGGCCTGAGCACAGTGCCCGTCAGGGCTGGCTCTGTGTGTTAAAGGGTGGCACAGCGCCTGCTGGGGGAGGCCTTGTGCTAGGTCTCTGGAGCACCGGGCAGGAAGGCAGGTGCTCCTCCCTTGTTTTGCAGCTTCAGCCATTTGTTCAGGACCCAAACCTGTGATGTCAGTCTCATCTCTCTCCTCTGGGCTGAGCAGGGAGGTGCAGCCCCCAGGAGCAAGGGAGCACCACCCCAGCACGTGGGGGGGGGGGCTCTGCTGACTGTGCCTGCCTGAGCCCAGGTGGGCCCAGGAGGTGATGGGTCATCTTCACCCCAGAAAGCAGGACTCCCTGCCCTTCCTGTGATGGGGCTGAAGGACCCGTGAGGACTCCTTGCCCTTCATCGTGGAGCTGCCAACCTCGGAATGGCCCTGGCTGGGTGTGCGTGTGCCCGGGAAGCAGGGCAGGCACTGCCATTCTGCTGAGAGACCTCGACCCGTTCCTTCACCTCTTGGAGCCTCTGCTTCCTCATCTGCAAAGTGGGAGAGAGAGAGAGAGTGCGCTGGCCGTGGGGAGCTGCTGTGTGGATGTGGCCTTTGTGTCAATGGCGGGTGAGAGTCCTGTGGTCATGTCACCAATGACCTCAAACTGGGGGCTTAGATAGCAGGAATTTCTTCTCTCATGCCCTGGAGGTTGGGAGTCTGAGATCAATGTGTTTGCTGTGTGTTGTGTCCCCTGAGGGCCTGGGGAGGATCCTCCCTGCGCCTTCCAAATTCAGGGGGTTGTGACAGTCTTTAGGGTTCCCTGGCTAGTGGCAGTGGTGGCTGATCTCCACCTGCCTTGCACACGGCCTTCTCTCTGCATCTCTCTCTCACTAGGGGCTTCTTATAAGGACACCAGTCATCAGAGCAGGGCCCACCCTACTCTAGTACAACCCCACCTTAGCTAATTACATTTGCAATGACCTTGCTTCCCAGTGACGTCACACTGATGCTCCAGGAGGACGTGCACTTTGGAGGGAACTCATACAAAAGGCTTGGCAGGGAGTTAGCCCTCTTAGAAATGAGGGGTCAACACCACTGCTGCTGCTCAAGGGCACTTTGTGGATGGTCCCCGTACCCTGCTGATTCCCGGGAGCTCCAGCCTTCCCAATCTGAGCTGTGTCATCTGTAGCCTTGTCCCACCCTGAGGTCCAGTCCTCGAAGGGTCCCTCCATTCACTGGGGCCTGGGCAAAACTTGAACATATCGTGACTGCCTGGAATGTTTACTTGGACACAACTCTGAGCCAGATGTCCAGGGGGGCTGTTGGGATGGCTACCCGCCACACCTCTCCCTGCTCCTCCACTGATCTTCCATCCCAGATACTCCAAATCTCCTGTGCTCTCCTTCCAACCAGCCGAGCACCCCTCCTCTGAGCCTCTGCACTGGCCACCCCTGCTGCCTGGAACTTGCTGGCCTCACACAGCCCCACCCTGGCCTGGCCTCTGCTCAGAAGGCCCTGGCCTGGCCGTGTCAACCCCTTCCCCCAGAGCTGCTCCATCACCTGCCCCAGTGACTTGTCAGTAGCACATTCAACCATACGGCTGTTCGTTATTTTGCTGTTTGTTACAGTGTTAATTAGCTTGTTTTCTGTGGCCCCAGCTGGAGGGGCTTCCTGAGTTGGGCAGGGCTTTCTCTGTCCTGGTTACAGCTGCAGCACCTAGAACAGGACCCAGCAGACAGCAGGAGCCCAGGCAGAGGGTGCCACTGTGTGAATGGGCATGTCAGATCACACTGTGACATAGTTTCTGAGTTCTGAGAGCTGTTACTAAAATGCAGACGCGACAGCTATGACAAGCACAAAACCATCCCGTTGGATTCATGATGATTTGGGGGTGGACAGGGACCCTGATTGTGAACTGAACTCTGCAGAATTGGCACTTCCCCCTTTTTTCCAGCAGAGGGCAGCCAATCCCCAGCAGCCAGATTCTTACTGTACTCAGGGGAAGGATCTTTTTTTCCTCTTTGAACTGAATTTTGAAGTTTAATGGGAGATTAAAAAAAAAATCCCACAGTCCACATGAGGGGAAAAATCACTTGATTTGGTGCACGGGCAGTTGGACAATTGTTGCCTATGTTGCAAAGCAGCGTTTCTCTTTTCAGAACTTTGCGGGATTTTTATGGGTCTTAGATTTTTGACTAGCTCAGGAATGAACCTTGAGATCTAACAATGTGGGAAAGTCTGATGAATCTGCTCCAGCTGGTCACCACCCACCCTGCCCGCGGGTGTCGCTGCCCCCGGGAATCAGCAGGGCTACTTTGGAGATATCTGTACTGAATCCAGAATCACTGCCCAGGGAGGCCAGGGTGGGGGATGGCGGGAGGCAGGAAGCCTGGCTGTGGGTCTGGTCTGGTCCTAATTAGCTGTGTGACCTCGGGCAAGTCACTTAACCTCTCTGGTCTGTTTACTTTTCTGTTAAATGGGGTGCCAGATTAACTCATCCTGGAGTTCCTTTCAGCACAAAAGTCCAAAATCAGTTGTGTGGGGGGCTCCTAGCCATTGCTCTGGACATAGCAGATCTTTGAAAGATACTTGATACATGCTGATGGACTGTGTCGGATACAGGGGTGGCCCCAGCCAGATCTGCAGCTTGTACTTATCTCTGGCTTTGGGGTGGAACTGAGGCTGGCTCTTGGTTCTGTGACCTTGGGCTCATCTGAGCCTCAGTTTACTCATCTGCAGGCTGGGGACATAGTCCACCTTTGCAAGGTTGTTGTAAGTGTTCAAGGTGATGACAAACGTAAAGGCGGGCTCCCTCCCTCACTCATGACTCCCCCCCCCCCCCCGTGGCCACTCCAGCTTAGGACAGAGCAGAGCTCCCTGAAGTGTGGTGTGCCAGGTCTGGCGGGGTCCTGGGGGCATCCCAGGGGTCATTGTATCCCCTCTTCCCCTCTCATCTCAGTGCACCTGTCCTGGCACCTGTCTTTCACCCAGTGAGAGTATTTATCCTCTGACAGCCCCTCCAAAGGACAGTGGATTCCAGGGAGAGAATTTCAGGGGATCATCCCCATATCCTCCTGTGTCTCTAGTCTCTCCTGGGCTCAGCGGCTGGGCTTGTGCTGTGTGAGTGTGAGCGAGACAGTGCCTGAGTGGAGATGGGCAGGTAGCAGAGGAGAAAATGAATAAATAATCTTTTATTGGGGTGAAATTCATGTAAGGTGCAATTAACCACTGAGTGCTGATGGGCGGAAAACAGGAGGAAAAACCAAATATATAATCTTTTCTTTTATTGGAATGATAATCACATAATGTGTAATTAGCCATTTTAAAGTATGCCACCCAGTGAATAGTGTTTTGAAAAAATCTTTGAAAGCAACAGGGCAGCCTGGTGAGAGCCCACTCTCTGTCGGGCCTGTGGCAGATGCTTCGACCTGCCCTGTCGTTTGGTCCACACAACCAACTCCCAGAGAAAGCTCAGAGAGGTTAAGGAAGCTTCCCAAGAACACCCAGCCAGGAGGTAGCAGAGAATGATCCAGGGTTCAGGAGGTGGCAGGAGCCACATGGCTGCTTGGCCATCGCTCTGACCAACTCAGGAGACTTGGGAGGGCCTGGGCAGGCACCAGGCTGGCTGGGATGATGGGCAGGGCAGCAGGAGCCTGAGAAGTCAGTGGACCTCCTATCCCTCCATTTCCTGCTCTGCCAAAGAGGAAATGTTTACACAGGGCCCCATGCAGACACTCGGCAGGCCTGGGATTGCAGTAATTAGCTGAACAATGAGGGCCCAGGCAATGGCCTGAGGGTCAGGCAGCCAGGCCAGCTCCTCCCTAACAAAGTTGCCTCAGTGACCTTGGGCATTTCCCCCTCCCATCTGAGACAGGCAGAGGATGGGGTGCTGGCTGCCTCTGACCCCCACAGTGCTGACACTTAGGGAGGAGGGTAGACACAGCGGGGAAGTCTCCCCACATCCTCACCCCAACCACAAGCACTCTGCTCCAGCTCCACATGTCCATAGGCACTGCGGGGGTCTCCTTTCCAAGTGGGTTTGTTCCTTGCTAGTTAGCATGTGACTAATAATTCAAACATTTATCAGGTCCCTGTAGGCAGCCTCCCTGGCACTCTCCTTTGCACGCATAGAGCTGTCTTTGGGGGGGAGGCTGTCTGGCCTGGGACCACATGTCCAGGTGGGGACATGCAACTAGTTCTCACCAACTCCCAGCAAGGTGTTTAGGAAGTGGGTCGTGTCCACCACACTCCCCATCTTTCCCCATTTCCTGGCTGGGAGCTGAAGACTCCAGTACTTCATGGATAGCAAGGCCACAGGTGGAAGGAGCCTAAACTCCTGAACCACTACGGGGCCAGACTGAGCGCTGACCAGTGACATCCACATCGGAAAGTCATGTCTGTGAGACACAAACTTGTCT
Source organism: Galago senegalensis (assembly GCA_963575145.1). NCBI lineage: Eukaryota > Metazoa > Chordata > Mammalia > Primates > Galagidae > Galago > Galago senegalensis. Next base: position 19,476 of record CAUYTI010078995.1, on the reverse strand, counting down.
TACACCGGGACATTGAGATTTGGGAGTGTGTTCAGTACAGCCTCTGACATTCTGCTAATGTATAATACAGCTACTTTGTGCCGGTCCTGGAAACATATCTGTAAACAACACAGAGATAGTGTATACCCTTGGTGGGAATGTGAGAGGGGACACACTCTGTTCAGGACTCACTCTGTAGAATCATTAAAACCTTGTGACCCAGCTGCCTTCTGATGTCTGTCTGTGTCAGCCAGCCAGCCTGAGAGCAGGGACAACTCCAGTTGCTGGAAAGGCAGAGCCCCGATTTCATGTGTGTTCTGGTATATACATCAGTCTCTTGTGAGATGAGTTATTATGTCTCTATGCATTGAGTTGGTCCATACAGGGATTAGTTTGATCTTTGCTTAGCTAGTTATACTTATAAATACCTTATTTCTAAATAAGGTTGCATTCTGGGGTTCCAGGCAGGCATGGATTTTGAGGGACACTGTTCAACCCAGTATACTATGAAGCTCTCAGGCATAGAGGTACCAGCCCTGGCAGCTGAAGTTGTCTGAGTACTGATATGTCCAGGTCCTGGGATGATTCCGGGGGCAGGCCCCTGCCAGCATCTGCTCAGGCTGAGAGTGGAACCACAGGGTTTTACATACAGGCTCCACTTAGCCCCATGGTGAAGCTCATGGGAACACATGTGTCTGAGGTGGGGGAGGGACGTTTTGTTTTAGGTTAAATCCATCTTGCTCCCCAGTAGCTGCTACCAGTGGTCAGATGGTGTGGCCCTGGTTTCAGGCTCTTCTTCTAGAAAAATCTTTCCATTCTGCTTTTTCTTTTTTAGAGATAGCATTTGACTCTGTTACCCAGGTTAGAGTGCTATGGTGTCATCTTAATACAACCTCCAACTCCTGGGCTCAAGTGATCTTCTTGCCTCAGCCTCTCGAGTAGCTGGGACAACAGGCACCCACCACCGCACCTGGCTAGTTTTTCTATTTTTAGTAGACTGGTCTTAGGCTGGTCTTGAACACCTTACCTCAAGCGATCTTTCTGGCTCAGCCTCCCAACGTGCTGGGATCATAGGCGTGAGCCACTGTGGCTGCTGCCCTGACTCTGCTTTAGAGCAGACAACTTCTCCTTTGCCTGGCTACATTCTTTGTTACCTTGGGCTGACGCCATTGGGAAGACATCCTATCCTGTAAGTCCACGGCTTTATCACTCTGTGTGATTATCTCATAGACCAGAGGGTGATCCCGGGATCCTCCACTCACTGGCTGTGTGCCCTTGGGCAAGTTACTTGGCCTCTCTGGGCCTCAGTTTCCTCATTTGTAAGATGGGAATGATGCATAGGCCCTACTTTGTAGGGCACTGTGAGGAGGGAGGGCTGTAATGCATGTGAAGGGCTCACCCCCAAGGGCTCCACAGATCTTGTTTTGCTACAGTGCATAGAAGCTGTGGTTGAATTCCCTGTGGATCAGTTTTAAACTTCTCCTGTCTTCTGGGGCTGCCTGGAGGAGGTCCCCTCTGGGAGACATGCCTGAGAGGCAGCAGGGTAGTGCTGTGTCCTTGTCCCATTCTGTTGTTTTTTGCTGTTCTATTTCTCAGCCAGAATCCCTGAGGCTGAGCAATGTCCTCTTCTCCTTCCTTCCTTCCTTTTTCTTTCTTTCCTTCCTTCCTTTTTGGAGACAGAGTCCCACTCTGTTGCCCTGTGTAGAGTGCCGTGGCATCATCACAGCTCACAGCAACCTCAAAGTCTTAGGCTCAAATGATCCTCCTTTCTCAGCCTCCTGAGTAACTGGGACTACAGGTTCCTGCCACCATGCCCGGCTAGTTTTTCTATTTTTAGTAAAGACAGGGTCTCACTCTTGTTCAATCTGGTCTCGAACTCCTGAGCTCAAGTGATCCACCCACCTTGGGATTATAGGAGTGAGGCACTGCGCCCGGCCCCATCTCATTTTCTTGGAGACCCAAGGTGGAATGGGAACTTGGGGGAAGAAATGGGAAAAGAGAAGGGGCCATATGGCACGTGGTCTGTGAGCGCTCATTCCCAAGAGTGAGTCAGAGCGTAGGAATCATCCACATTTGGTCTTCAAAGCTCAGCGGCCTTTGCAGAGTTCATGTCCCCTAATAGGTAACAGGACAGCTGGACTCTGGCTTCAACTGGCCCAGATGCAGTGGACACTTTCCTCTCTGGGCTCGAGGTCACTCTGTCCTGAGCTCTCCCTGAGGTTCTGAACCAGCCAGTGGCCATCTGTTCTCTGCCCACCACCCTCTGTCCTCTCTTCACTGGGCACAGCAGCCCCTGCTTGGGTGCCAGTGGCCTCCTGACCTCCTGGGCACCCTGGCTTCAGAGACACCTCTCTACGTGGCCCCCTGTCTGACAAGCAGATGCCGAGGTTTGTGGCTGTCCCCGAGCAGTTTGGTGTGAGCCTAGAGCGAGGCGTGTTTTGATTGCAAGATAAAGTCCAGACGTGGCCGATCCATGGCTAAATCCAGTTCTGGCTTTTCCTCAAGCGTGGCCTTGGCTGCTGCTGCGGCACCCCAGCATTTGATCAGCGATGCTGGCTTTCCGTGCAATTATTCGAACTTGCCTTTCAAGAGGCCCAGTTTGAGTCCAGCTGAGCAACTTGGTCTTAGCAATGTGATAGAAGCTGATGGTGTTTAGTGGAATAACAACCATTTGACCCGCTGAGGTAGCTTGCAGGCTCTGTCCTGTGCCTGGAGCATTTGACCCGCCTTCTCTCAGCAGAGCCTCACAACCTCTCAGGATGGGGGGCCGGTTGTCAACTCTCCAGGCTGGGCCTCCTGTATTTTTTGGTTCCTATCTGGGCTGGTCGATGCCTGCTCTGTACAGGCTGTTGGGCATACTGAATATCACTCTTGCAGGTAGGTAAATGTCACCATCCATTTCACGGAGGGGGAAATAGAGGCTTAGAGTAACTAAATGGGTTGCCCAGTCTCACTGAGTTAGGAAGCAGAAAAGCTGGAATTTGACTGTGAGGCAATCAGGCACCAAGTCCCAGAACTTAGGGAGCAATCTTCTCTTCTGATCCATTTGCTGTGGCCTCAGCTCCTCAGCTGAGGACGTGTCTGTCCTGCCCTGCCTGTGTCTGACAGCCAATGGGATCCCAGTTGATGGACGGATGTAGAGGGGTTCTCTGCAGTTTGGGGGAAATTTAGCCAATATTTATCTCATTGGGGTCTTTCTTTTGGGTAAGTAGAGTTTACTTTGAGGCAGAACTTGGTTTTCCAGCAGCCAGCCCAAAGCTGAGAACTGCAGGGAGCACCGGCAGATGGGGGAACACTTGGGGATCCGACTGGGACTTACACCACGTGAGGTCACAGTCCTCGCAGAAGGCTGGTGTGGGCTCCTGAGAGGGTGGGCCTGGTGACTCAGGGGAGCCCCATGCTGACTTGCATTATCTCAGGGGACAGTTGGGGTTCCCCAGAAGCACAGCCTGAGACAAGGACTTGGGTGGAGGCAGCTAACAGGGGGGACTGGGGAGCTTGTGGTCTACAGAACAGTTGTCCCCAGACATGTCCATGTCCCCTGGAATCTGTGACCTTGCAGAAGGGATTAACTAACAATCTTAATTTAGGGAAATTATTCTGGATTATCTGGGTGGGCCCAATGAGATTAGAGTCATCCATGGGCATCCACAGGGGATTGGTTACAGGACCCAGAAAAGATACCAAAATCCGTGAAAGCTCAAGTCCCTACAGAAGATTATGTAGTATTTGCATGTAACCTACACGCGCCTCCAGTACACTGGAATCACATCTGGATTACGTACACTACCCAGTAGAATGGAAATGCTATGTAAAGAATTATACCATATTATTCAGGGCGTAGTCGTCCAGAGAAAGTCTGGATATGTTTATACAGAGGCAGCCATTCAAAAATCTTTTTAGCGTTTTTTGATCTGCAGTTGGTCGAGTGAATCTGTAAATTCAGAACCCAAAGATATGGAGGGCTTGGCCGTACAAGGGATTTTGCAAGATGGGAGAGGGAGAGAGATTTGAAGACGTCGCACTGTGGCCTCGGAGAGGGAGGAAGGGGCCGTGAGCCAGGAGAGCAGGTGGCTTCCAGAAACTGGAAAAGACAGGGCGCTGGCCACGCAGTAAACACATGGTGTTAACGGAGGCTGGTGAGCAAAAAAATGGCCCCTGCATACTTTTTGTGATATCTGGCACCACAGATAAGCAAGAAGGGTCTCACAAAATCATCCTGTGGCCCACGGGCCGCAGGTTGGACACCCCAGCTAGAGCCCTCTGTGTTAAGAACACTGCCGCCGTTGCCATCCGCTCTGCCATCCTGGTGACAGGTGCTCAGTCTCAGTCGCTGCTAGTGGTCTGTGATCACGGGTAGTGCTGGGTAAGTACCTCGTACTGGCATGTGCATTGTCTCTGGGGCTCTAACCGGGACTGCCGTGCGGGGCCTCAGGGAAGGAGCTGCTCGCTGTTAGCAGAAATGGCCATGCAGGTCCTGGCTGTGAAGACCCCTCTGGCCCTGGGCAATCACCCAGTGAGCCCCCTGGCTCACCCCAGGTATGGGTGATGCCAACACATTCTTTTTCTTTTTCTTTTTTTTTTTTTGAGACAGAGCCTCAAGCTGTCCTCCTGGGTAGAGTGCTGTGGCATCACAGCTCACAGCAACCTCCAACTCCTGGGCTCAAGTGAGTCTCCTGCCTCCGCCTCCCAAGTAGCTGGGACCACAGGCGCCCGCCACAACGCCCGGCCATTTTTTTTTTTTTTGGTTGCAGCCATCATCGTTGTTTGGCGGGTCCGGGCTGGGGATTCAAATCCGCCACCTCAGGTGTACATGGCTGGCGCCTTAGCCGCTTGAGCTATAGGCGCCGAGCCAGCATCACATTCTTATGGAGCTCCTGCCCCACTAACGACTGAGGCTCTTGCTAAGGCCCCCACCATCCAATATTTTGGGAAGTCCTCAAGGGGTGACTCCTGAATTATCTGCAGAAATCATGTGGGGCCACCTTTGTGTCACCACTCCAGGACTGAGGGCAAGTGCCAAGAATGCTACCCCCCAGTGATGCAACAGCCACCACCGCTGGGATTCCGGGAGGGTGACAGAATTGGATGTACTGCTCCCAGCTCTGCCCATGGGTACTGAAGCAGCCAAGCTTATGCTCCAAGTTCACAGTCCCTCTGCTCTGCCCTGCCCAACCTCTGGGAGACTGGAGACCTCACCTTTTCTCCTTGGTCTCCCTCTCTCCTATCTCTACCTTTCTGTGCTAGAATGCAGACTTGATGACTGGAGATCCAACAGCGGTCTTGTGAGTATAAGGCCAAGAGCCACACCCTAAAGATGATGGTATGGAGAAATGGATGGCGCTTCAGCCCCTCTGACATTGCTGGAGGGATGCTCCCTAAATCTTGGATTCAGCTGTTACACGTAAACGCAAGTCCTTCACAAATGCATGATGGTATCCAAGCCCCCATCCAGCCCTGCCTCCCCGCCACCTGTCCTCATGCACCAGTCCTGTTGGGCTTCTCTCAGTTCATCACCAACTATTTGTCTGCCTCAGGGTCTCGGTGCCTCTTGTCACTCAACACCTCTTCCCCAGTCTGTTCAGAAGCTGACTCTTCCTCATCCATCATGCCTCAGCTCAGAGGTCACCTCCCCCAGAGGCCTCCCTGATGCTGCCACATTCTTGTCACAGCCTGTGATTCTTTCTCTTAATGTTTTGCCCTTGTGACAATGTATGTGGGGTTTTGTTTGTTTGTTTGTTTGTTTGCAGTTTGGGGCTGGGACTGGGTTTGAACCTGCCACCTCCAGCATATGGGGCCAGCGCCCTACTCCTTTGAGCCACAGGTGCCGCCCAATGTACGTGGTTTTTACACTTGTCATCTCCATGTCTGCCTTTCCTATAAGCCTACAGTGTGTGTTCATTTAGAGCATTTGTCAACTAAGTACAATTTGCAACAGCATGCTGCTCATGCTTTCCTTGTTTTATTGGTCCCACCACATATTCTAGAGACCAGATAGGATTGTTTTACCAGACAAAGCAGGATAGCAGTGGATGGGAAACAGGTGCTCTCAGATGTGACTGGTAGTCACCTAAATACAGCTCCCTGCCTCCCAGACCCTGAGCTGGCTAGTGTTTAAGATGAGCTTTGAGGCTTGGAGAAAGGTCTTGTTTCAACCAGCCTGCTTCCTAGGAGAAATTTCACCAAACCCCAAGTGTCAGAAATGAAGGCCCAGGACTTTGATTAAACCTGGAGAGTGAAGGCAGGAGCTATATCTACATAGAGCACTGGCCAAGGCAGGCCAAATGGTGATGGGTAAGGCCACATTGCAGCTTGGAGGCAGAGGTGATGTAGAGTGGGTCACTTCTGGGCAGAGCCAAGGACAAAGTCCACAGAGAGTGTTTGGGACAGCAGGAGGGAGGAGAAGGAAAGCTGGTGTTCACATAGCTGTGACATCACAGTGCTGGGCTTTTCATTTTTATCACTACATGGCAACATTGGGAGGTGAGTATTAATATCAATCCTGTACTAATATCAATTCTTTTCTTTTCTTTTTTTGCCTCAGCTTCCCAGGTAGTTGGGACTACAGGCACCCACCACAATGCCTGGCTATTTTTTGTTGCAGTTGTCACTGTTGTTTAGCAGGCCCAGGTCGGGCTCAAACCCACCACCCTTGGTGTCTGTGGTTGGTGCCCTACCCACTGAGCTATGGGCATAGCCCTTTTTCTCCCCCTTCCCCCCCAATCTTACCCTGTCATCCAGGCTGGAGTGCAATAGCACGATCATAGCTCCCTACAGCCTCAAACTCCTGGGCTCAGGCAATCTAGTTACCTTAGCCTCTTCAATAGCTGGGACTACAGGCACATACTAGCACATCCAACTATTTTTTTCTATTTTTTTTTTTAATTTTTTTGTAAGACAGAGTCTCCCTATTGCCCAGTCTGGCCTCAAGTGATCTTCCCACCTCAGCCTCTCAAAGGGCTAGGACTATAGGCATGAGCCACCACACCCAATCATCAGTCTCACCTTTTTTTTCTTTTCTTCCTTTTTTTTTTTTTTTTTTTTTTTAGACAGAGTCTCACTCTGCCACCCTGGGTAGAGTGCCATAGCATCATAGCTCATAGCAACCTCAAACTCTTGGGCTCAAGCAATTCTCTTGCCTCATCCTCCCAAGTAGCTGAGACTACAGGCACCCACCATAACACCTGGCTGGTTTTTCTATTTTAGTATAGATGAGGTCTTGCTCTTGCTCAGGCTGGTCTTGAACTCCTGAGCTTAAGCAATCCTCCCATTCAAGTCTCCCAAAGTGCTAGGATTACAGGAGTGAGCCACCACACCTGGCCCAGTCTCATTTCCTAAGTGGTCTTTAAACAACAGCTCCCCTGGAAAGTGACGTGGGCCACTTATCAGTCATTGGTTAAAGTCTCACACCAGAAGGATCATCGAAGGTCCTCTAGGGAGGATAGAGCTCAAGGACAGGGTTGTATTCTTCTCCTCACCCCTACCCCCTGTCTAGTGCAGGGCTCAGCACCCAGCATATGGTGGGTGTTCAGGATCTGCTGCAGAAGGAGCTGAATCACAAAGTGCCTGATGGTGCCAGAAGCTGTGCTGGGAATGAGCAGTGTGGCTATGGCAAGGTGACACAAAAGCCACTTGTGGAGGAACAGCTGCCTCCTCTGGGAATCCAAGCCGCAGAGAGCATTCCTATAGCTGGGGCATTCTGGACCAGGAAGGTGTTAGACCAAGTGGCTGAGAGTCTAGCAGTGGGTCATCATCCTCAGTGTGACTGCCCAGTGGTCCCCTGTTGCCTGTAGCAACTGAGGCAACATGCTTTCCTGACAGGTTCAAAAAGAGAGACTTCTCACCGAGTGTGGCATGCAAGAGCTTCCCTTAAGCCTGTCTGAGCCAGCTGAGGTGGCTCCTGAACATGACAAGGGTCAGGGCACAACTGACTGGTGTAAACCAATCCACACCCCTGGGAACCAGGGATCACAGTTCAGTTAGGAAGGGAGAATGAAGCTGGGTGAGCAAACACCAGTGTTGGTAACATTGGGGTTGATGGGGAATGTGGTTCAGTGATCCCCAATAGCAAGTTCCTTCAGTCTTTCCTTTCTGCCGTTCTCAGCACAGGCTTCATCCCAAGGCTGGTCACCTTATGTCACAAGACAGCTGATGGTGACAACCAGTGCTGTGCATAGTGGTTCATGGACAGCAGGAGAAGGACAGCACACATCTCTGCCATCCCTGAATGGACGCATGTACCTCAGATGACTGGGCCAACTTGGGTCACGGGCCACTTCTGAACTGACACCTATTGCCAGGACAGCACCACATGCTGAACAGCTTCAACTCAAACCAAAAAGGTAGGGTTACAGTGCAGCCTCAAATCCGTTCCTATTGTACAAGGCCAGGAGGTCAGTTATATGTTGGAAAGTCAACCACAGTGTCCCCTAATCATCTGAATCCTGCCAGTAAACCAGCACTCTCACAAAACAAGAAAATGCCTTTTACTTCCTGGAAGCAAAGCTGAGTAAGAGCTTGACTATCTGCCCGGTGTCTTCTAATCTGTCCACATGCCCAGGGAGATAAAATAATTCTGCCAACCAATCAAGCCTTGTAGAATAAAAAAGAGATGCCTTATACTAAGGTTGGGGTCCTCTGGGGCCTGTATCCTTTGTCTCCATCCAGTTTTTTATGAAACCAGAGCTTACCCAAGTTCCTCAGAGCTGAGCACCAGTGACACAATTAAAGCTGTCCTTACCCACCTAGAGTTTTCTGGAACCTGTCCTCTTAGTCTAGAATTTCTGATGCTCCTGGTACATCAGTGTTGCCTGGACTCCTGCTGACTAAACTTTCAGGTATGTCCAGTACCAGACATGTTTTAGAATGTCCAGCACACACACCCCAGTGGCATCTGGCCCCCACCACAAGCCTCACGGAGTGACCATACCCAATACATTCTCCCACATGACCTTGTGCATCCTCAGCCAGATGGATTGTACATAGGCAGTCACATGATTCAAAGGCAGCTCATCTATTGGAAGCCTACATCCTATGGCTTGCACAGCCAGAGCCAATCAAATCCCTTTCTAGGAGGCTGGGCATGGTGGCTCACACCTGTAATCCTAGCACTCAGGGAGGCCAAGACAAGTGAATTGCCTGAGCTCACGAGTTCCAGACCAGCCTGAGTCACAGCGAGACCTTGTCTCTAAAAATAGCCAGGCATTGTGGCAGGCGCCTGTAGTTCCAGCTACTTGGGAGGCTAAGGCAAGAGAATCACTTGAGCCCAAGAGTTTGAGGTTGCTGTGAACTGTGACACCATGGCACTCTGCTGAGGGCAACAAAATGAGACTAGTGTCTCCAAAAAAAAAAAAAAAATCCCTCTCCAGGAAGTGTGAAATCAGGAAACTGAGAAGCTAGTGGCAGGAGAGCTCAGTTGAAAGGTCCTGAAGGCTCAGGAACCTTTCAAGCACCATCTTGAGCTGTCTACAGAGGACAGTGGTCCACAGAAAGGAAAAGGAAGACTTCATATACATCTGGCTTCAATACATATATGAAAAATTGATGGAAAAAAAAAACAAGAGCTGAGAGGGACCCTGGAGAGACAGAGAAAGCAGTGCCGGCCCCCAATGACTTTCCGATTTCCCCAAGGTCTGGCTGTCCTCCATGCCACACCTTTGGGCTCCATGACAGTTCTCTATATGCCCACTATAACCCTTCTCTGTGAGACAACTCAAATGGCTCCTCAAAACCAAAAGGACATTTCATAAAATAGTCTTGCTTATGAGGTGATAAGAAGAAACACTTCTAGGGACAGCAAGAATTTGGGAGAAAAGAAGTGAGAAACCAAATTTTGAGAGAACTCCTCCCTAGCAACACCTTGGCCACCATGATTTATCTTCTACAAAGTCAATCACTGCTGGTCTTTTGACTGGCCACTCAGGAAAAGAGTCCTATGTCTTGGAATTTGCTAACCTTGGGGACACTTCCCAACTGTTACTGTAGGCCTCCAATCATGCTGCTACTCACACCAATAGTTTTTTGTTTGTTTGTTTGTTTTTCAGAGACAGAGTCTCACTTTATCACCCTCAGTAGAGTGCTGTGGACTCACAGTTCACAGCAACCTCCAACTCCTGGGCTTAGGCAATTCTCCTGCCTCAGCCTCCCATGTAGCTGGGACTACAGGTGCCCACCACAATGCCCAGGTAACACAAACAGTTTTCATGGAGGAAGTCCACCCAGGGCAGAGACTAATAATTGTCTCCCAAAAACCATTCTCCCCTCCTTCTTTGAATAGTGAACATTCCCAGGTTTAGGTAGACACATGGCCTATATCTCCCAGCTGGCCAATGGAAGATGAGCAGAATAATTGCCCTTAATAGGAATGGGGTGCCCTCTGCTTTCCTGGCTGGGATGCAGAAGTGATGGTGGGAGCTGAAACAGCCATCCTAGACTACAAAAGGGGAGGCATATATTGCAGAAGGCAGAGCAACAAGTTAGAAGGAACCTGGGTCTCCAACACTGTGAAGAAGCTATACCAACACTTGCTTGCTTCTGCTCACACTACCATGAGAGCAGAACAGATTTCTCTCATGTCTAAGTGCCTCATCAGTTAGACATTTGTTACAACAGCTGAACCTATATACAAAGCCATAAACAGTTTCTTCAGACCAGGACTTCTTTCCTGTAATCCATAATGGTGTTTCCCTAAAAAGGGATGTAGAGATGGCACCTGTCAGTGAACCTTCCTAGGGAATTCACACAATTCACAGCCTATCATTGAAGCTATTGACAGGGGTAACCTGACACTACTAAGAGGGTCAGGGAGGGTAGCAAGAGCCAGACCACTTGGCAAGGCCACTAAAGGGAATTATGTTTCTTTAAGATGTGTGTTAAAAGCCTTGTTTGATAATCCACATTTGTTTTGGGAGGCAGTGTGATATGGATTTCAAATATTTTTGGTCCTGAAATCCTTTTGTCCAACTAATAATCTTCCATGGAAGCTCAATACATAAAATCACATCAAAGAAAAGCCACTTGGAGAGAGGGAAAGTGAAGGACCCCGAGTCCAGCCTGCCATGCTGCTTCCTTCTCCACCACCCTCCTCCCACACAGCAGCCCATGAAGCACCTCTGGGAACGCTTAGGGTTCTGTGGATGAACACCACTTCTCTAGGATCAATTGCAGCATCTGTGAAGTCAGACCCAAGTTCAAAAACTGACTCCATTACACAGTAGTTGGTGCCAAACATGACTCTCCTCTCTGAGCTTCAGTTTCCTCAGTAATCTTTCTTGCAGGGCTCTTGAGAGGGTTAGACAAAACATATCAACATGAAGCTCTTAGCCTGGTGCCTGGCCCACAGTAGGTAGTTGAGAAGCGGGAGCTGTTACGATGATTTTGTCGGACCTTTCCAGGAAAGGTCTGGCTTGTGGGGCTGCCTCCAACCCCTACCTCCATTCTAAACGTCTGAGTTACAGTGTCTCTTCTGCCTCAATTAGTCATGCCCGGAGGCCCGGCAGGCGTTTCATTGCTGACAGCAGGGTAGCATTTACCTTGGCTGAGCGCAAGATGGTTCTGGACAGAAACTCCGGCTGAGCTGTCACAATCGGCCCATCACCTGCCAGCCAACTGGCAGGTGGAAATGCTGGGGCAAGCAACCCAGGGCGCCCCGCGGGGCTTGCTGGAGAGGCTGGGCCAGCCAGGCTTGTCAGGATGGTGCTGCAGGCAGCTGGGGCCAACCCAGGAGGCAAGGACAGGATTAGTAGGGGGAGGGGACATCCCAGTCCCTGCTGCCACCACTTCCTGAGGCCTTACAAGACCAACAGGAGTGTGTGCCAGATCCCTGCTACTCCAAGTGTGCCCTAGACTGGCAACATGAGCGGCAGTCCCATTAGGAATGCAGACTCCTGGGCTCATACCCAAGCCTGCAGGATGAGAATCTGCATTTGGAACAGCTTCCCAGGGGATTTTTTTGCACAGTGAAGTTTGAGAAGTACTGGTCTAGGAGCACCCTCTGCACCAAAATGTCACTCACTTTTGACCTTGAGGAGATGATAGTTAAGAACTCAGATTTCAAAGGCAGAAAGACCAGGGTTGTTGTCCTGGCTCTGCCACTCACTAGCTGTGTGACCTTGGGTAGGTGACTTCACTTCTCTGTTCCTGATAGTTAATGAGAGAAACACCTGCCTGATAGGGTAGTCATGTGGATTATGTAAGCCGTAGACTGAAGCTGGCACTCAGGAAGGCCTCCTTTAACATCTCCTGTTACTATTTTCCTTCCTCTCATTTTTCCACATAATAAGCTCCATCCAGCTGCCCTCTGAAGGTATTTGAACCTCAGGTTGAAATAAACACATAACAGGCCAGGTGAGGTGGCTCATGCCTGTAATCCTAGCATTCTAGGAGGCCAAGGTCAGTGGATTGCTTGAACTCAGGCATTTGAGACCAGCCTGAGTAAGAATGACATCCCATCTCTACTAAAACTAGAAAAAAATAACCAGATGTTGTAGCGGGCACCTCTAGTCCTAGCTATTCTGGAGGCTGAGGCAAGAGGATCGCTTGAGCCCAGGAGTCTGAGGTTGCTGCGAGTGAGGCTGACACCACCACACTCAGCCTGGGGCAACAGAGAAAGGCTCTGCCGAAAGGAAAGAAAGCAAGGAAGGGAAGAAGGAACAAAGGAAGGAAGGGAGGGAGGGAGGAAGAAAGGCACACAGAGTACTTGTCATCACAGAAGTGCAGGGAGTGGATGCGCTGGTATAACCCAGAAAGGAACAACCCAGACTGAGGGGCTGGAGTAAAGAGGAGTCAAGGTGGGTGAGGCTGACCTAAGAAAATCCTAGAAATGGGTTTTGGATTAGGCTTAGAAAGAGAATGTGGACTAGCTTCCCAAACGAGCATTTCTTAATGCCCCCAACACTTGGTGGGAAGGGAGAAATTATCCTATCCTGGCACTGATTCAACAAGTAGGGCCTTTTTGAGGGATACCAGCCAACCAGAGATTTCGACAGTATAAATATATAGCATATAACCACAGAGAATTAGGACACCAAGGACAAACAAAAACAAAACAGGCCTCCCCCATCCCTCATCTGGTTCCATATTGGCCTATTTCTTTCTAGTGTTTTTTCATCTGTATATATAATTTCACAGTCATAATCCTGCTTCTGTCACATTTCACGATATCCAAAGTAGATTTGGATGGTGAACTTGGTATTTCTGGCCATCACTTGTAATGGTTTCATGACAACCCACTCAGAAGAAAACCTACAATTTTCTTAACTATTTCCCTTTCATTGGGCATTTAGGTAGCTTCCAATTTTTCTGCTCTTGTATATACTACTGTGATGAAGTTATTTATGGCATTTTCCATATCCTGGATGATCTCCTCTGCTCCAAAGCCTCTGATATAAACTAATGCTTCTCAAACTAATGCCCATATGAGTGGGGATATGAATTACAGTAAGTCCACACTAACATCATCCATATGTTCTTGGAAACTGTAATTTTAAGCAAAACAACATACAACAAAACCAATTTTACCACCAGATAATTGATGTAAACAAGAGTTGAGTTCCTATAGCATATTTCTGGTCTAAACACATCACCAAGCTTCTAAATAAAGACCAAAGCACTTCTAATATTAAACATTGAAATAAATGTGAGCTATATATATATACATTTAAGAAAGTTTCACATAAACAAGATAATTATTTATCTGGTTATTCCAGTTCAGGGGCATGGTGGCTGAAGCCTACTCCAGCAGCCCAGGGTAAAAGGCAGGAACCAGCCGTGGCTGAGATGCCGCTTCATCATGGGCACACTCACACGCACACTCACACTCTCTCACACTGGCACAGCTCAGACGTGCCAGTGAACTTAATGTGCACCTCTTTGGATGCAGGGGAAATCTGGAGGACCCAGAGAAAACCCACAAAGACATGGGAAGAACATGCAAACTCCACACAGACGGTGGCCTTAGCTGGGAGTCAATTTGTTTTTCTCATCATTATAATGAAAGGATGTTACTGGAGGAGCTGCTGTTGCTAGGACTCAGATTCAGATTCTGCAGGCCAGCAGTCTGAGCTTCTGAATTTCCAGCAGGCTCCCAAGCTGCTGGTCCCTTACTGTACTTTGAGGACTACCGAGAATAAGAAAGACAGCACCTGAAGCTTCAAGGCCAGGAAATCCTCTTGTATTACTGTGATCCTAGTTTTGTACTTTTAGGTGAGGCCTGGGAGGGATCTTTCTGGTTAATTTTCTCAACCAGTTAATATAAAAAACTGATTTTTATAGCAACTCTGTTGAGGCATTATCAGTTCCACATTATAGATGAGGAAACTGAGGTTCAGAGTGAAGCCTTGGCAAGGATATATTCTATTTTGCCTAGGGCTAGAGTAGAGTGAGCAACTAGCCTGCTTTACGTGGAACTGAGGGATTTCCCAGATGCCAGACTTTCGGAGCTAAAACCAGGACCATCCTGGGAACACTGGGATGGTTGGGCACCCCAGACCAGAGTCTAATTCAGAGTCAGTTAATGTTTATCACGCCCAACCATGGGCCAGGCCCTTTATGTAAATTACTGTCTAATACCTTTGCAGTAACATTTAAGACAATAGTATCCCCATTGAACAGTGAAGAAATGGGCTCAGAGGGGTTAAGAAACTTGCCAAAGACAAACAATCTGATTTAAAAATAGGCAAAGGAAAAAATGGACAAAGGATTTGAATAGATAGTTCTCCAAAGAAGATATAAAAATAGCCGACAAGTACATGAAAAGATACTCAACTTTGCTAATCATTAGAGAAATGCAAATCAAAACCACAATGAGGGGTGGTGCCTATGGCTCAGTGAGTAGGGCGCCGGCCCCATATACTGAGTGTGGCAGGTTCAAACCCGACCCCAGCCAAACTACAGCAACAACAAAAATAGCCGCGTGTTGTGGTGAGTGCCTATAGTCCCAGCTACTCAGGAGGCTGAGGCAAAAGAATCGCCTAAGCCCAAGAGCTAGAGGTTGCTATGAGCTGTAATGCCACAGCACTCTACTGAGGGTGACAAAGTAAGACTTTGTCTCTAAAAAAAACAAAAAACACAATGAGGTACCACTCCACACCCAATAGGATGGCTATACTATGACAAAAAAATTAGGCAAACAAATAAGGGAAAATAACAAGTTTTGGAAAGAGTATACAAAAATTAGAATATATTGCTGATGGAAATGTAAAATAGTTCAGCTGCTGTTGAAAACTGGCTGCCAGGCCTGGTGGCTCACACCTGTAATCCTAGCATTCTGGGAGGCCAAGGCAGGGTGGATTGCTTGAGCTCAGGAGTTCAAGACCAGCCTGAGCAAGAGCAAGACCCCATCTCTAAAAACAGTTGGGTGTTGTGGCAGGCACCTGTAGTCCTAGCTACTTGAGAGGCTGAGGCAAGAGAATCACTTGAGGCTTGGCGCCTGTGGCTCAAGTGGCTAAGGTGCCAGCCACATACACCTAAGGTGGTGGGTTCAAATCCAGCCCAGGCCCGCCAAACAACAATGACTACTGCAACCAAAAAAATAGCTGGGCATTGTGGTGGGTGCCTGTGGTCTCAGCTACTTGGGAGGCGGAGGCAGGAGACTTGCTTGAGCCCAGGAGTTGGAGGTTGCTGTGAGCTGTGATGTCACAGCACTCTACCCAGAATGACAGCTTGAGGCTCTGTTTCAAAAAAAAAAAAAGAGAGCCAAAGAGTTTGAGGTTACTGTGAGCTGTAGACTCTGTCTTTAAAAAAGAAAGAGGCTCAAGTGGCTAAGGCATCAGCCACATACACTAGAGCTGGTGGGTTTGAATCCAGCCCGGGCCTGCCAAACAACAATGACAACTACAACCAAAAAATAGCCAGGTACTGTGGTGGACGCTGTAGTCCCAGCTACTTGGGAAGCTGAGGCAAGAGAATTGCTTAAGCCCAGGAGTTGGAGGTTGCTTTGAGCTCTGATGCCATGGTACTCTACCCAGGGCGACAGCTTGAGGCTCTGTCTCAAAAAAAAAAAAAAAAAAAAAAAAGAAAGAAAGAAAGAAAGAAAGAAAGAAAGAAAGAAAGAAAGAAATGAAAACTGTTTGGCAGTTAAAAAAAAAAAAGATTAAACATAGAATTGTCATATGATTCAGCAATCCAGCACCTAGGTATACCCCAAAGAATTAAAAACAGGTACTCAGACAAATACATTTCTACATGTTCATAGCAGTGCTATTCATTCACAAGAGCCAAAAGACAGAAATAGCCCAAATGTCCATCAATAAATGAATGAACAAACAAATTATGAGCCTGGCTTAGTGGTGCATGTCTGTAGCCTAGCACTCTGAGAGGCGGGTGGACTGCTTGAGTTCAAGAGTTTGAGACCAGCCAGAGCAAGAGTAAGACCCTATCTCTACTAAAAATAGAAAAAAACACCTGAGCATTGTGGCTCACACCTGTAGTCCCAGCTAGTTGGAAGACTGAAGCAAGAGGGTCACTTGAACCCAAGAGTTTGAGGTTGCTGTGAGCTGGGATGCCATAGCACTCTAGCCTGGGGGCAACAAAGTGAGATTCTGTCTCAAAAAACAAACAAAATTATGGTACATCTGTACAATGAAAATGTAATGCTAAGGAAAAGAAACTCAACACAAAAATTATATCATTTCATCTGTGTGAATATCCAGACTAGGTGAAGTCATAGAGGTAGGCCGTTGCCAGGGGCTGGAATGGAGGGGGAATAGGGAGAAACTGTTTAACGGAGTAATAAAATGTTTCAGAATGAGATGGGGTGATGGTTGTATAACACTGTGAATGTACTAAATGGCACTCACTTCTTCACTTTATTATTTTTTTTTTAAGAGGCGAAGTCATGCTCTGTCACTCAGGCTAGAGTACAGTGACAAAATAGTCACTGCAGCCTCTAATTCCTGAGCTCAAGCAGTCCTTCTGCCTCAGCCTCCCGAGTAGCTAGAACTTACAGGCATGAGCCACTGCACACCCTGCTGAATTGTTCACTTTGAAATGGTCAATTTTCTGTGATGTGAATCCTGCCCTAGCAAATAAGGAAAAAAGAAAGAAACCAAGCAACCAACACAGGAGAAAGGAAAAGCTTCCAGAGAAGGACCTGATGAGGAGGTAGCACCTGGGCTGAGCAGCCAGGAGAGGCACCAGGGTGCCCTTTGCTGAGCTCAGTGGATGAGAACCATCCCATGCCTCACGTCTGGCTCAACTCCATCAGGTTAGTACTTACCATGC
Source organism: Galago senegalensis (assembly GCA_963575145.1). NCBI lineage: Eukaryota > Metazoa > Chordata > Mammalia > Primates > Galagidae > Galago > Galago senegalensis. The sequence continues at coordinate 2,277 of CAUYTI010078995.1, read as the reverse complement.
ATGTGGGAAGTCTGATGCTAGCAAGGACTTGCAACTAAGTGTCCAGCCCAAGGCCCTGCAGATGGTATGGGTTAGGACCAAGATCTTGGGCCAGAACTGCCAGGCTCTCCACAGCACTAGAGACTGGACATCTGGACTCCACCTCCCACCTCCCTGGACACTCTTTGTTCTCACATCTTTTATCTTCTTGCACTTCAAACTTGGTTTTAGAGCTTTCCCTTCCCTCCAGCCACCTCACACTCTACTCTCAGAAGTTTTCCCGTGTCCTCAACTCATCATATTGGAGCACATCTCATCATGTCCCAGGAGTACACCAGTCCCAGTATGCTTGCTCCTTTAGGTCTGTGCTGTGAGTGTGTCTGTCCATCCCATCTCCCTGGGCCCAAGGATCTAGGGAGGAGGGCCTTCTGGAGACCTTTTTGCCTCCTTTGGCAGGTTGTAGGAACCAGCCAGGCATTACACTTGTTGTCTCTCTCCTTGCCCTCCTGTCTCTGATGACAGGATGCTTGCCCCTACACAGGGTCCCTCAGCATCCTGTTTCTTGAGCTAGAGAGGAGAAAGGGATTCAGGGAAGCTGCACCAGGGTAAGACTGGGGTAGGCGGAGGGGAGCCTTTTCTATCATGAAGTGAAAGCAGGGGGTGGGGGGGGAACACCTACAAATCTAAATGTTCCAAATCCTTGGAGTAAGATTTGAATACTCTCAAAGGAGGAGAACCTTTGTCCAAGGCCTCCCCATTCCAGGCTCTTGGAGAACAAGTTGCAGCACATCCCACAACCTCCTGCCCCACTCTGAAGACCTATCCCTGGGGTCTCAGAATTGGTCTTGGTGGAAAATCTCTGGAAATCTTGAGTCTGGACAAGGTCCTCTGCTTTGGATGCGGTGGCAGAGTGGGCGTGGGAATAAAATTTAAGGACATGGTTCTCACCAGCACCTTCCGGGCTGCCAGCCCCCCAGGGATGGCAGTGCAGGCTGAATGCCTCAAGGTCTCCAAAGCAAGAGGCTGTGAACTGGAAAGGGCACTGTGGCCAGGCAGAGGGCCTGGATGGGGAGGAGGGCTGAGGGGAGGGAGGTGGGCCAGAGGGATGGGCCAAAAAGGAGGCCCCTAGCTGGGAAGGCACACTGGGGAACAAGGGAGAAAGGTGGAGCCACTGGGGCTGGTATGGGGGGAGGCAAAGGGAAATGATGAGCCCCGACTCTTCCCCCTCATGAATTGCTGCTAAATAAACCACATCTCTCCCAACTTACTCTCATCTGATGTGTCTGGATTTATATATATCCTGGGAATTTCTTCTTCTTCTTCTTCTTTTTTTTTTTTTTTTTGAGACAAAGACTCATTCTGTCACTCTGAGTAGAATGCCATAGCATCATAGCTCACAGCAGCCTCAAACTCTTGGGCTCAAGCAATCCTCTTGCCTCAGCCTCCCGAGTAGCTGGGACTACAGGCACCTGCCACAACATCTGGCTAGTTTTTCTATTTTTAGTAAAGATGTCCTTGCTCAGGCTGGTCTTGAACCCCTGAGCTCAAGCAATACCCCTGCCTTAGCCACCTGCCTTGGCCTCCCAGAGAGCTAGGATTAGAGGGTGAGCCACTATGCCTGGCCTATCCCAGGAGTTTCATGTGTTCCAAGGGGGCAGATATCATTCCAGCCCACCTATGATGCCCTACCGTTCCTAATCTGACATCTGCACTCTCCCTTCCAGATGGATTCCCTCTGAAAGTCTGATCTTCCTCTCTTCTGAGGAACACTGGGGACAACCCTGGAGGCAGACAAAGTGGCTCCTTCCAGCATGGCTTTGATCCTTAATGTGGACAGCTGATGTGTGGCCGCAGAGGGGCTTGGGGAACACCCCCTCCCCCAGATGGCAGAAGCCTTACTTTCTGGAGATTACTCTGGTAACCAATTATAAAACTAGTTTGAAATCTTGCAGTTCAGAAGCTCCCACACCTAGCTGACCATCAAATCTCACAGAGAATTTCCTTTTTCTAGTCTCTTGGTGACTTTGCCAGGAAAACATGGGGAACAAATTCCCAAGCTCCATCTTCAATGTTTCTGAATCAGTCTATCTAGGGTGGAGCCCAAGAATTTGAGATGTTGTTTTTTAAACTCTGGTGTTACTGAATCCATACTGGCTCTTTTTTTTTTTTTTTTTTTTTGAGACAGAGCCTCAAGCCGTCCCCCTGGGTAGAGTGCCATGGCATTACAGCTCACAGCAAGCTCCAACTCCTGGGCTCAAGCGAGTCTCTTGCCTCCGCCTCCCAAGTAGCTGGGACCAC
>CAUYTI010078993.1:0-19149 GCA_963575145.1 Galago senegalensis | reverse complement strand
GTGGTCCCAGCTACTTGGGAGGCAGAGGCAAGAGACTCGCTTGAGCCCAGGAGTTGGAGGTTGCTGTGAGCTGTAATGCCACGGCACTCTACCCAGGGGGACAGCTTGAGGCTCTGTCTCAAAAAAAAAAAAAAAAATGTTTATCAAATCCTATATTTCTCACAGGCTTTTGAAACATGTAGAAAATAAGTAAGAAATATTCCAATGAATGAAACATACCAAATGTCAATAATAAGCGAGACACATTTCTTTGGGGGAAATGGCTGTTAAAAAAAAAATCAAGTCTGTGTATGCAAAGTAAGCAAGGAAATTCAGTCTGTTTTTCTTCTTTAAAAATTCGTTACTCCTGGGTGGCGCCTGTGGCACAGTGAGTAGGGCGCCGGCCCCATATACCAAGAATGGCGGGTTCAAACCTGACCCCGGCCTAACTGCAACAAAAAATAGCTGGATGTTGTGGCGGGCTGGGGTAGGCTCTTGTAGTTCCAGCTACTTGGGAGGCTGAGACAAGAGAATTGCCTAAGCCCAAGAGCTGGAGGTTGCTGTGATGTTACGGCACTCGTGGGCCATAAAGTGAAACTTCTTCTCTACAAAAAAAAAAGAATTTGTTACTCCTAAGATACCATTCCACAAAATTGGAAGTGAAGGACTCAAGGTCAGGGGAGGGAAGGGATGGGGAAGGAGCACACACCATTAACACAAGAAGTAAAATGGTGGGCAGTGCCTGTGGCTCAAAGGAGTAAGGCGCCAGCCCCATTTGCTAGAGGTGGTGGGTTCAAACCCAGCCCCAGCCAAGAACTGCAAAAAAAAAAAAAAAAAACCAAAACCCCCCCCCAAACATGGCAGTGTCTGTGGCTCAAGTGGTTAAGGCGCCAGCCACATACACCTAAGGTGGCGGGTTCGAATCCAGCCCAGGCCCCCCAAACAACAATGATGGCTGCAACCGAAAAATAGCCAGGCATTGTGACGGGCACCTGTGGTCCCAGCTACATGGGAGGTTGAGGCAGGAGACTCGCTTGAGCCCAGGATTTGGAGGTTGCTGTGAGCTGTGATGCTACAGCACTCTACCCAGGGGTATAGCTTGAGGCTCTGTCTCAAAAAAAGAAAAAAAGAAGTAAAATGGTACAAATGTAAGTGGTTTATAACAGACTAGGATCGTACTCCCAAGATAGCAAAGGCTGATTGAAGAAATTCACCATTCTGCTGGAGTTAGGGTGTGAACTGCTGTGTGAAGATCGGTGAAGAACAATTCACTGCCTTAGAGCAATCCCCCTTCCCATTCCAAATCCTGGTTTCTGCACCGTACCTCCATGGGGAGGGCCTCTCATTCCACCACCCAGCCCACCTCGAGGGCCTCCAGGTCCCTGAAGGCGGTTATCTCAGTGGTCCCCTTCCCTGGCAGCTTAAGTCTTCTTCTCTTCCACATTCAGGCGGACCTCACCTCTGAACATGATGGGCCTGTTGCTAAGGACCTTCTGAACAGGCTCAGAATCATCAAACACAACAAAACCAAAATTGGGTAATTTCCCACCACTGTTGATGTGCAGCTCTACTACATTCCCATAATTTTGAAAGAAATCTTTAATTTGTCCACCTCATGAGGCAGATTGCCAATGAAGAGTTGGTGACTGTCAGGGTGTCTCACAGTTCTTAGGGGTTCAACATGACCTTTCTCTCCAGCCTCACAAATTGGTCTGGGGCCTCTCTGGGGAGGAATATTTATCCCTTGTTTTCATACTCTTTGATCCCTTTGAGGTCTCTGGTGGAATCTGAGTTTCAGGCTTAGACTCTAGATGAGGCTATGAAGCTGGTACTTTAACAACATGAGGTGGTATTCCAGTAACCCGAACAGCTCCACTAGGTGGAAGGTTCTTACTGGTCACAGATGCCAAAAAAAAGGTCCTCAAGTCTTCCTGGACTATCTGAGCTGTGTCTGCAGGTTCTGGAGAAGAACTCTTCTGCGTATCCTCAGGAGCAGTTTCTTCTAACACTGGCTCAGACTTTTCCTTTTGGATTTCAGATACAGGTTCTTGCTCTGGTTCTGGTTCAGGATCAGGCTCTGGTTCAACAACTGGCTCCTCGAAATATTCTTCCATGTCATTACTGAGAACAGTCTGATCATAGAAAGTTCCAGAATCATCAGGAACCACCTCAGTGTCTGCTGTCTTTCTTCAGGTTCCTCTACTTCTTCTTCAGATTCCTCCTGAGGCTCAGTGACAAAGCCACCAAAGACCTCATCTTGGTATTTGAAGATATCATTGTGAACATAGAACTTACTTGCAACAGAGCCCTCAGGAGCAAGGACAAATGTCTGCATGAATCTCCTCAAAGCCTGGTTGTTATTAGAGAGAAGCCCCATCACTTGGACCACCACACCATGATTTAAAGTGGCATGAGCATCAACATGTCAAATCTTGGTGTGGCAGTTGGTAAAGTTTTGTGACATCACTTTCCTTTGGATTTGTTTCTGCCCGTAGACTGCATCTGCTGGCTTTCCATCTGAATCCAGTCTCCCATGGACATAGGAAGAGTTCTTTCCATACAATCTATGTAGCATGTCTGGGGCCTGGTTCAGCAGTCTATAATACTGTCTCACAAACTCCCACCTGGACAGCAGGGGACTAGGCTTCTCCATCACCATTGCTTTGGTCAGTCCAACCTGCATGACGGAGCAGGAGAGGAACAAGCTTTCCTCCACTGCACTGAGAATGGCAGAAATGCCTCAGGCAACTGTGTCCACACGGAGACAGAGTCTTACTATGCCACCCTTGCTAGAGTGCTGTGATGTCACAGCTCACAGCAACCTTAAACTTTTGGGCTTAAGTGATATTCTTGCCTCAGCCTCCCAAATAGCTGGGACTACAGGTGCCTGCCACAACGCCTGTCTATTTTTTTGTTGCAGTTGTCATTACTGTTTAGCTAGCCAGGGCCAGGTTTGAACCTGCCACCCTAGTTATGTGGATGGTGCCATAACTAAGGTGCTATGGGCATCGAGCCTATATCTCCTAATTGATACCAGTATTTCCATTTTCCATCAATTTACATGTTTATCACTATTTTCAAATATAGTTAGAGTGTGTAGTCAGTGTTTGTGGAATTCACTGGTCATTTTCTGAAACCTAATAGATGAAACTCTTTTCTTCCTTTCTTTTTCTTTTCCTTTTTTTTTTTTTTTTTTTTTGTTGTTGCAGTTTTTGTCTGGGCCTGGGTTGGGGCCGGGTTTGAATCTGCCACCTCCAGTATATGGGGCCGGCGCCCTACTTGAGCCACAGGCACCACCCCTTTTCTTTCTTTCTTTCTTTTTTTTTTTTTTTTTTGAGACAGAGTCTCAAGCTGTCACTGTGGGTAGAGTGCCCTGGCATTGTAGCTCACAGCTACCTCCAACTTGGGCTCAAGCGATCCTCTTGCCTCAGTCTTACTACCTTTTTTTTCTTTTGAGACAGAGTCTATGTTGCCCTGGGTACAGTGCCATGGCATCACAGGTCATAGCAATCTCAAACTTTTGGGCTTAAGTGATTCTTTTGCCTCAGCCTCCCAAGTAGCTGAGACTACAGGCACCTGCCACAACACTCGGCTATTTTTTGTTGTTGTCATTGTTGTTTAGCTGGCCCAGCTGGCTTTGAACCTGCCAGCCTTGGTGTATGTGGCTGGCGTCTTAACCACTGTGCTACAGTTGCTAAGCCAGTTTTTCTATTTTTAATAGAGACAGGGTCACTTTTGCTCAGGCTGGTCTCAAACTTGTGAGCAAGCAAGCAATCCAATCGCGTTGGCCTCCGTAGTGCTAGGATTACAGGCATGAGCCACTGCACCTGGCCGAAACTGTTTTCTTTTAGCTTATAATTGGCTCCCTAAAACTTATTTATTTATTCATTCATTCTGGAGACAGTCTTACTCTGTCACCCAGGCTGGAGAGCAGTTGATATAATCATAGCTCACTGCAGTCTCTGGCTCCTAGGCTCAAGCGATCCTCCTGCTTCAGGCTGTCAAGTAGCTAGATACTATAGGGGCGTGCCACCATGTCCAGCTGATTTTTCTTATAGTACAGACAGATTCTTGCTGTGTAGTTCAGACTCCTGGCCTCAAGCCATTCTCCTACCTTTGCCTCCCAAAGTACTGGGATTACAGGTCTTAAAATTTAATAATGTTCCTGGGTGGCACCTGTGGCTCAAGGAGTAGGGCGCTGGCCTCATATACCGGAGGTGGCGAGTTCAAACCTGGCCTCAGCCAAAAACTGCAAAAAAAAAAAAAAAAAAAAAAAATTAATAATGTTCTTTTAGAACTTCTTTCCTGCAAAAATCAGAAACTTGCTTTAAAATACAGTTTATATTTAAGATACCTGTTACATTCTCCCTTCTTGTTGGCTGCTTAGATGATTAGCCGATAAGTGAATTTAACTCAAAGGATAGATATATAGAGGTGTCATGTCTTTATGAGAGATGTGGAAACCTGGTTGGTCATTGGCAAATCACTTTACTTTCTGGGCCATGACTCACTGCTTACATATGAGGACTTTGACCCAGATGATCTCCAAGCCTTCCATGCCTTGTGGTAGTTCTCTAATTTTATGATGCTCTACTCCTTGTCTTTCAAGATTAGGTTTCATAGGCAGACAAATGTTGAGAGCCATGGGAACCTTGGTGGAGCCTATTTTGTTTTAAAGCAGAGTTTTTCAGACTGTTGCTTATGATCTATTAGATCATTCAATGACTATTTATTAAATACCTATATGTATCTGGTTTAAGCACTTGGGGTATACAAGGAAAATGTATAAAAACTAATGGTCTAGGCTGGTGCCTGTATCTCAGCGGCTAAGGCACCAGCTACATACACCAGCACTAGTGGGTTTGAATCCAGTCCGGGTCTGCCAAACAGTGACAACTACAACCAAAAAAATAGCTGGGCATTATGGCAGGTGCCTGTAGTCCCAGCTACTTGGGAGGCTGAGGCAAGAGAATTGCTTAAGCACAGGAGTTTGAGGTTTCTGTGAGCTGTGACGCCATGGCACTTTACCCAGGGCGATAGGCTCTGTCTCAAAAAAAAAAAAAAAAAAAAAAAGCTAATGATCTAATGGGAAAAGACACATAAGAAACAAAAAGTAAATATATGAAAATACTTGGTAAATAGGATGGTGGGCAGTTCCACAGAGGAAAATGAAGTGGGCAATGGGGAAATTGCATTTCTGCATAGGGTGTTAGGAAAGACCTAGTTGAGGAGGATATTTGAATGAATAGGTAAGAGAATGAACAATGCTCATATCTAGGGAGGAACATTCAGGCTGCGTGATTTGCATGTGCCAAAGCATGAGGATGTCTGCACACAGTAAGAACGCCTCAATCTTCACTTGCTTTCTGGACACTTACTTGATAGGAAAATGTCTCCAGTCCTCCAGAGAAATGTCTGCCATTATTATATACTCAAATGAGATGAGCAGTATCTTAACTAACTAGCAAAACAAATTAAAATAAATTCAAATAAAAATATCCCTATAAGAAGAATAAAAGGAATGCATCTATTCCCAATCTATCTTCATCCAAGGATTTGCTATAAAACATAAGAATTGGGTAGAGGGTGATCCAAGGGTCAGCGTGCAGCAGAAGCACTACAGCAGAAGCATGCCTGGCACGTTCTAGAAACAGCATGGTATGGTTGAAGTAGAAAGAATAAGGGAAGCAGGGAGTCCTAGGCGATGAGGTTAGAGACCCGAAGGATGAAGTGCTTATTTAGGGCCTTGTTGGCACTATGAGGAATTTGATTTTTACTCTTGTTGAAATGAGGAGCTACTGGAAGGTTACAAAGGGTTACTATAAAAAAGTTGAAAGTTCTTGTTCTAAGGCATTCGTGTTATTGCCATATTGAGGTGATTTTGGTTTAGGGGTACATTCTCAGCAAGTGGCTCCTGTTTGAAACAAGCTGTCTCACTATAATCATGTTTTCATCAGTCTGAAATTTGAGGAAAGGGCTCTTTCCTTAACCTTCCTCTCTTCTCTTATTTTCACCTGTTTGCATAGGAGTTCTTTCTCTAAAGTACTAAATTGTGATTTTTTTTTTTTTTTCAGATTTTGGTCGGGGCTGGGTTTGAACCCGCCACCTCCAGCATATGGGGCCGGTGCCCTACTCCTTTGAGTCACAGGCGCCACACCTAAATTGTGATTTTTGTTTTCAGACTGTCTGCTGCTTAGGATTTTTTCAGACTTTTCTTCTTTCCCTTTTAACATTCCTTTAGCTTTGTGGCCTTGTCATCTAGCACTCAGTGTACCCACCCCACTTTCTTCTGCCATCAAGGACTGCCTATTTACCTGTATATCTTCCCACCTACTTCTTCTGTGCTGTTCCTGTTGCTGGAGCAACTGCCTCATTCAGTGCACTCAACATTCTTCATTCCTTTTACCACACTGTTCATTGAACTCTTCCTTCCCAGTTTTATACAATCTGAGGTCAGGGTGGATGCTATATAAGATGAAGATTAAATGGCTGCTTATGAAACTTGTCTCTGTTTTACCAAGCTTGCAGTAGAGGGAGGTTTTAAATAAGCCAGGCCATCTGATGATCTCAGACGACTAAATGTTGAGTCCCTAATTCTGTGTAAAAGTGTCTTAGAGCAATCTGTTATAGCACTGGCTCTTAATTTGCTTTAAGGTCTCTGTTGGTTTGGCGTGGCTTTTGGGATCCCTGGGCCAAAGGCAAAAACCTGGTAATGTTCCTGTTCTGGAAGATGATGTTTAGAAACACTGCAGTGCCAACTATCATGTTTACTTCATGGAGGGCTGGATAAACCATTGGATTATGTAAAGATGTCTTTATTAGAAATTTAGTTAAGCCCCTGCCAACCTCAGTCAAATTTCTAGATGAAGTATAATGAACTCATGTCTGTTGCTTTTTTCTTTTTTCATTTTTCCTTTTCTTTTCTTTCTTTCTTTCTTTCTTTTTTTTTTTTTTTTTGAGACAATCTTACTTTGTCACCCAGGGTGGAGTGCAGTGGCATGGTCATAGTTCACTGCAACTTCAAACTCTTGGGCTCAAACAATCCTTCTATCTTAGCCTCTCAAGTAGCTGGGACTAATGTCATGCACCACTGTACCCAGCTAATTTTATTTTATTTTTTTGTAGAGATAGGTTCTTGCTATTGCCTAGGCTGGTTTTGAACTCCTTTTGAACTAGGCAGTGTGATCCTCTTGCGTCAGCCTCCTAAAGTGCTAGAATTAGAATTACAGGTGTGAGCCACTGTACTGGAGGGCATGTCTATATTTCAAGGCAGAGGATTTGGCAGTGAATCATGTTCTGGGGAAAATAAATTTGTTCATTCATAGTTTATTTACGATGTGTCTTTGTTGAGCTTGGATGTCTACAGTTCTGATTCCCTGTAGAAAAGTTTCTGTTTTAGGATTGAAGATTATATTAGAAAAAAGAAGAGAAAGCTGAGGCTCTTCAGCTCCTCCTAACTCACATACTACAGATAGTTAAGAGATTACTGAGACCCTGACCATGCTTGAATGGGACCCCTGTAGACTGTGACTTCCTAAATTTGCTCACTTTTTCCCATTTCCAGTATCTTGTAATATTCTATGAGTTGTATTAGAGGAAGTACAAAATGTCCCATGTTCCTTATAGGTCATTCTTTCTTAGAGCAGAAATTGTGGTGGGGAGACATTTTCCCCCCACCAAAATGACTCTGCTTTTGCCTCTCTGCTTGTGGTATGACACCAGCTCTGAGGTCTGTGAGTTGGAATGGCAGTGCCTTGTCTGTGAGCATCTCACTGGTCTTACAGAATTTACACAGAAACTATGAGGAAAGTCATACAGTGAGTTTTGGGAAATTATGTTAGAACTGTCAGATAGCATCAGATGAATTACTTAATCATGGATTTATGGTAATCAAGGTTTGTGGAGTCTGATCTTGGAAGCTTTTTCAACTTCCTGTGTTGTGCTGGGCAGATAGTCCCAGTCACTTTCCCAGGAAGCAGCCATGGCCTGTTGCTCTTCTGTTTCAAGGCTTTAGTCTTCGCCAAGTACTTTTTACAGTGTTTTTTTATCTCACCAGAATAGTAAAGAAGTCCAATTGAATTTTATTTTTTTAATCTAAGAAAAAAGTAAAAGAAAAAATCCCAAACAAAGACCACATTAGTGAAAAGTGTTTTCCTGGTTTTGTGGGGTATTGCTTTTCATCCTAGGTCTTTAGCATGCTGACCCTTGGATTGCCTTCTACCCAATTCTTGTTGTGTTTTACTGCAAATCCTAGGATGAAGATAGGTTGGGAATAGATGTATTCCTTTTCTTCTTCTTTTTTTTATACTGACCACTATACAAATGAGGACTTTTATTCTTCTTAAAGGGATTTTTTTTTTTTTTGAGACAGAGCCTCAAGCTGTCACCCTGGGTAGAGTTCTGTGGTATCACAGCTCACAGCAACCTCCAACTCCTGGGCTCAAGCGAGTCTCCTGCCTCCACCTCCCAAGTAGCTGGGACTACAGGCGCTTGACACAACACCCAGCTATTTTTTGGTTGCAGCTGTCATTGTTGTTTGGTGGGCCTGGGCTGGATTTGAAGTGTTGCTGGCGTCTTAGCCACTTGAGCCACAGCGCCGAGCCTCTATAAGGATTTTTAATTTGAACTTATTTTAATTTGTTTTGCTAGTTATCTCAAGATACTGCTCATCTGGCTCGGCGCCTATAGCTCAACTGGCTAAGGCGCCAGCCATGTACACCTAAGGTGGCGGGTTCGAATCCCCAGCCCGGACCTGCCAAACAATGATGGCTGCAACCAAAAAATAGCCAGGCGTTGTGGCGGGCGCCTGTGGTCCCAGCTACTTAGGAGGCAGAGGCAAGAGACTCGCTTGAGCCCAGGCGTTGGAGGTTGCTGTGAGCTGTAATGCCACGGCACTCTACCCAGGGGGACAGCTTGAGGCTCTGTCTCAAAAAAAAAAAAAAAAAAAGATACTGCTCATCTCATTTGATTATGTAACTGCAGCCATTACTCTGGAGGAGTGGAGACATTTTCCTTATTAAGTGTCCAGAAAGCAAGTGAAGATTGAGGCATTATTGTTGTGTATAGCCATCGTGAGTTTTCCAAGAGGAAATGAGAATGTCTTCTTTAGGGAATGTGTTGAGGACAGGAAAAAACATTTCAGGTATTGTTGGTAGAGTGGAATTCTGATGTTAAAAGGAATTGGAAACTTTTCTGTTAACAGACTTGGGCTATAAAAAGTGCCATATTGTTTGATTAGTTTTTCATTGATCCTATAGTCATCTCTCTACTCTCCACCTTCTTTTCTCTCCTCTCTTCACCCGCAACATTCCAAAATGGAATCCTATTTCTCTAAGTATTGTTTGAAAGTCACCTGCATCACAGTTAACTAGAGTTGCGTGTTAAATTCAGTTACCTGGCTCGGCACCTATAGCTCAACCGGCTAAGGCGCCAGCCACGTACACCTAAGGTGGCGGGTTCGAATCCCCAGCTCGTACCCGCCAAACAACAATGACGGCTGCAACCAAAAAATAGCCGGGCATTGTGGCGGGCGCCTGTGGTCCCAGCTACTTGGGAGGCAAAGGCAAGAGACTCGCTTGAGCCCAGGAGTTGGAGGTTGCTGTGAGCTGTAATGCCACGGCACTCTACCCAGGGGGACAGCTTGAGGCTCTGTCTCAAGAAAAAAAAAAAAAATTCAGTTACCTGGGCTCACTTCCTAGGTTGAATTAGAATATCAAGGGTGGGGAATCCTGAGAGTATACATTTTTTAAAAGTCCTTGATGATTCTTATACACATTGTACTTGGAACTGTGAACTACATAATTTTTTTTTGTTTATCTAAGTTTTAAACTTTATTGCTGTGCTAGTTGACATATCCTTCTTTATTTTCTTTAATTTTTGTTTTAATATAGCAAGTATAAGTAGAATTCTGTTACATGTATGTATTGTATTAATACTGCATTAGAGTCTGGATTTTTGGTATACCCATCACCCAAGTAGTGTACATTATACCCCGTAGGTAATTTTTCATCCTTCAATTCTTTCTGCCCTTCCCCCTTTTGAGTCTCTAATGCCCTCTGTACCATTCTGTGTATCCTGTGAGAGCATGTGATGTTTATTTTTCTGTTCCTGAGATATTTTTCACTTAGGATAATGGCCTCCAATTCCAAGGAAGTTGCTGCGGAAGCTGTTTATTCTTTGTTGTTGCTGAGGAGTACTCCATGGGATATATATCTTACCTTTTCTCAATTCACTTATCAGTTAATGGGAACTACAGAATCTTTGACATTATCTTTGTATCTTGACTTTAGGGGCAAACTGCTTCTAATCTTCTCCCTAGCTAACTCGATCTCCTTGTCAATCTCACTAGAAATGGTCAGCTGCGGAACACCTGCTGAGTAATTATAGTTAATGTAACTCACTTTCTGGATTTTTGGTGTCAAGGAATTAAATTTTGTACCAGAACATGAAGTATTCAGTGTTGTTAACTGCTAATAGCATCCCTGAACATTGTAGGAGCAAGATTGCTATGCACCCTGTTTGGGTAAGGAGTCAGAGTTCCCTGCCCAGAAGCATAGGCAGGAGAAAAGCTGGTTACTTTCTTAGAGCCCACAGGCTGTAAAGTGCAACCAGATTGCACATGGAGAGTTAAGGAGCTTGGGTGGGGACAGGATAGGCTCACATGCCTGTCCTGGGCAGACTCCTCTATAGGCCTGACTAGAATGGGCAGAAGTTCCTGATAACTGATGGAAAGGCATTTGCCAGAGACTCCAGCTTTCTTGTCAGGGCTGTCTGAGCTGATGCCAACCCCTCTGCTATGGCTGGTGGGGCTGGCCAAGTTTGTTTCCAACCCCCACTCTTAGTCATCATACAGATGCTGGTTTATTTGCAGACTTCATGCAGATCTTAGATCGAAAGCCTTTCGTTGTTTCTGAGCTCTGTGTTTAGATGACACCACATGCCTGTGGCAGCCAGGGCACCCTTGAAAGGAAATGCCTAGGTTCTTAACAGCCCTCTCATTCATCCTCTATGCAAGTGAATGTGGCCTGTGTTTAGGACCCTTACAAGAACATTCTCTGCAAGAGTTATGACTTGGTGCCTGGATGGATACCAGGCTTCTTCTTGATTTCTGGAATGCTAGAGATGGTTTTCTAAGTCTCTTTCCTCTTCATTTCATTCCAATAAGAGGATTAGAGGCTATTTTGCCCAAGTGTTGTTTTCATACATAGCTGCAGTATCAGAACATTCTTCTTTTGGGTGAGAACACTCGTTCAGTGGACACAGGACTAACTATGGCTGTTGTTGGTCCAGGCCATCTCTTTTTTTTTTTTTGAGACAGAGCTTCAAGCTGTCCCCCTGGGTAGAGTGCTGTGGCATCATGCTCACAGCAACCTCCAACTCCTGGGCTCAAGCGAGTCTCCTGCCTCAGCCTCCCAAGTAGCTGGGACCACAGGGGCCCGCCACAACGCCCGGCTATTTTTTTGATTGCAGCCGTCATTGTTGTTTGGTGGGTCCGGGCTGGGGATTCGAACCCACCACCTTAGGTGTACGTGGCTGGCACCTTAGCCGCTTGAGCTATAGACGCTGAGCCGGTCCAGGCCATTTCTATGGCCAGACTATGTTGGTAGCTATCCTGTAACATGGTTTCAGGGACCCTTTCCCCATAGCGTATCTCTTTTTTCATCTGCTTTATCACTCTCTTGCCAGAAACAAAAAATAAGTGTATTATCTTCATTCAATATTAAAAGTCTTGTAGTGGCATATAGCTCTTTGAGTTTTTACTTGGTAAAATGCTATTTAAAAACTTCTTTCTTAAAAATGTTTCAAATAAATCAGCTAGGTTCTAATTTAGGTACCTTCAGGCCCTTTCCAGCGCTGTGATTCTCTAGAATTTATAAACTTTTTCTCTAAAGCTACTAGGGCCCACTAGCTCTCCATGGCAAAAAGGTCTCTGACTACTTAAGAGAGAAAATACATAACATTCTTTTAAAATTAGCACTGTATAATTATTAATTTTCCTGACCATCCTGATTCATAATAATATTGAAAGGATCTTTTGAGTCATCAAAAGAAATTATTTAAGGTGAGGCACAGTGCTCATGCCTGTAATCCTAGCACTCTGGAAGGCTGAGGCAGGTGGATTGCCTGAGCTCACAGGTTCGAGACCAGCTTGAGCAGAGCAGGTCCCCACCTCTAAAAATAGCCAGGCATTGTGGTAGGTGCCAGTAGCCCCAAATACTTGGAAGGCTGAGGCAAGAGAATGACTTGAGCCCAAGAATTTGAGGTTGCTGTGAACTCTACCGAGGGTGACAAAGTCAGACTCTGTCTCAAAAGAAAAAAAAAAAGAAAGAAAGAAAAATTATTTAAAACCATACTATGTGAATTTTTTTTAAAAGTTTGAGCATTATGAAACTACAGAAGACTACTAGGTGAACCAGGATATCCTATTCTCTAGTGAAACTAGATAAATTAAATTACATGTATTAACAAAAGTATTTTTTTTGTTGTTGTTGTTGAGACAGAGTACCACCCTATGCCCTTGAGCAGAGTGCAGTGGCTTGGTAGCTCACTGCAACCTCAGACTCCAGCTTGTGGGCATCCCGCTACCTCAGCCTCTGGGAGCTGCTGGGATTACAGGCGCTCGCCAGCACCCGGCTGGGTTTTTCCATTTTTTTCATGAGTCAGGGTCTCACTCTCGCTCAGGTGAGTCACAAACTCCTGAGCTCAAGCAATTCTCCTTTCTCAGCCTTCCACAGTGCTGCGATTACAGGTGTGAGCCGTGAGCCACTGCACCTGGTTTTTTTTGTTGTTATTGTTGCAGTTTTTGGCCGGGGCTGGGTTTGGACTCGCCACCTCCAGTATAAGGGGCCGGCGCCCTACTCCTTGAGCCACAGGTGCCACCCAACAAAAGTATATTTTAAAGCTAAGTATAAACCCGTTGGGAATTATAAAGGGAAAAAGTCCTCGTTTTTTTTTTTTTTTTTTTTTTTTAAAGCAGAGTCTTGCACTCTAGGAGGCCAAGGCAGGAGGATCACTTGAACTCAGAAGTGAGACACTTTGTCTCTCCTAAAAATAGAAAAATTTACTGGGCATTGTAGTGGTTACCCATAGACCCAGCTACTTGGGAGGGTGAAACAAGAGGATTGCTGGAGCCCAGGAGTTTGAGGTCACAGTGAGCTACAGTGATGCCACTGCACTCTATTCTGGGCAACAGAGTGAAACTGTGTTTCAAAAAACACTTAAGTAGTAAAATTATTATTATTTTTAAACTATCCAGAATAAACAATAAAGTATCTATTGCTCTTAAATATATTACTTAAAAGAGGCTGGGTACGGTGGTTCATGCCTGTAGTTCTAGAACTCTGAGAGGCCCAAACGCATGGATTGCCTGAGCTCAGAAGTTTGAGACCAGCCTGAGCAAAAGCAAGACTCAGTCTCTAAAAGTAGCTGGGGCTTGGTACCTGTAGCTCAAGTGGCTAAGGTGCCAGCCACATAGACCAGACCTGGCGGGTTCAAATCCAGCCCAGGGCTGCCAAACAACAATGACAACTACAACCAAAAAATAGCCTGGCATTGTGGCGGGCGCCTGTAGCCCCAGCTACTTGGAGGCTGAGTCAAGAGAATCACTTGAGCCAGGAGTTGGAGGTTGCTGTAAGCTGTGATGCCATGGCACTTTACCCAGGGTGACAGCTTGAGGCTCTGTCTCAAAAAAATAAAAATAAAAATAGCTGGGTGTTATAGTCCAGCTACTCAGGAGGCTAGGCAAGAGGATCACTTGAGCCCAAGAGTTTCAGGTTGCTGTGAGCTGTGACATCATCGCACTTACTGAGGGCAACAAAGTAAGACTCTGTCTCAAAATAAATAAATACAATAAAAAATATATTACTTAAGTATCATTCAAGATTAGCCAGTTGGAGTGGATAGTAATCATACTCCAGGGTCTTGATGAATAATATCTCTTTTTAATACTTCTTTTATTTTGAGATGTTTTTGTTATCTTTTTTTGTGAATTTACTGGTAGTTTACATTCTGGAAATTGAAAGGAGGCACTGACAATATAAGTAACTTGCTTTAAAGTAAGCAGCCATTCTTACCTTCATTCTCTAGCCACTGCATAGAAAGACCTTTTGGCTGAAATTCAGTTATACAAGGCTGACAGCAAGTCCTAGGCACACATGAAGAATAAATTCAGTGAGTTTTCAGATTCTTGTCTAGCCTGACTCATGCCTAATGCCTTTGCTTTCTGTCTTCTAGTTCTCTCTTGCGCTACGGTGGAAACCTATCCCTACAAAGTGCCATGAGTGTACGATTCAACAGCAATGGGACCCAGCTCCTGGCCCTGAGGCGTCGCCTGCCTCCTGTGCTCTATGACATCCACTCCCGCCTGCCTGTGTTTCAGTTTGACAATCAGGGTTACTTCAACTCATGTACCATGAAAAGCTGCTGTTTCGCAGGAGATCGTGACCAGGTACATGCACTCTGCCTCCTGCACCCCCACACTCTTACTTTCCTCACTGATTGGTCTTTCTATACTCATCTTTATTTCTTGTTAACATCAATTGTTCAGCTAGAAACAATTAAGAGGTAGCAATGACTGTCTGTGGACATTCTGATTTACTAGTGAGTTTCTTCACTAAAGCTGCCACTAGGGGCCTGCATGGTGGCTCATCCCTGTAATCCTAGCACTCTCAGAGGCTGAGCGGGGTGCATTGCCTAAACTCAAGGGTTCGAGGCGAGCCTGAGCAAGATCAAGACCCTATCTCTAAAAATAGCTGGGTGTTATGGCAGGTGCCTATAGTCCTGGCTACTTGGGAGGCTGAGGCAAGACAATCACTTGAGCCCAGGAATTTGAAGTTGATGTGAACTATGACACTGTGGCATGCTGCCGAGAGTGACAAAGTGAGACTCTGTCTCCAAAAAAAAAAAAAAGCTGCCTTTGGGTATGTATGGAGACATACCATAACCTAGGTCGACCACAATGTAGTTCTGAGCAACTAGCTCTGCCAAGTTTGTTAACAGATTTTAAGGTTTTAAGAATGTGCTATTTCAAAAGAAAGAGAGGGGGAGTTTATGGAAAATTAGCCTGCCAATGAGAGACTTGTAAAAAAAAATCAGTAAAACACAGGGATGAATGAAACACCCTAAGTATCATCCAAGAGACATGTATCTTGAATAGCCTCTTGGGATGGCATCTTTTTCTTGGATGAAATGTGCTGAGCAGCTTTGTTTGAGAGGGAGCCAGATGCTGACTCCTCCTTTTTACTGCCAGCATCACAACTGGGACTGGAAAACCCAAGCTGTGAGTTTCCAGCCTTTTCTCAGTTTCAGTGGGACTGGAGATACTGATGTTGACTTAAAGCTGGAAGTTTAAAAACACACTTGGCCTTCTTAGACTTGCTGTCTTGGCCATAGAAGTTCCAACATGAGTGAGCAGTTGTACTATGCTGGGTAGTTGAGCTGAGTAAAGACAAATAGATTGATCAAACAGTTAAATGCAATTTTTCTTTTTAAGCACAACAAATCTTATTGCTGTTTCATATATAGATTGGAAAAAAGAGCCATTAGTCACTTGCTAAATATAATGTTCTCATCTTTGGGTCTCTCGATTATGTCAGATTTTGACATATAATTCTCACATGCTGTATCCCCACCTTTTTAGAGTTGCTTCTGGCATAAAAGAATTTTTTAAGAACCTGCCAAGACCCTATTTTTTGAAGGCAGAAGCTAGGAGTTTTCTTCCTAGGCTGAATTTGATAAAAGCTCCCTAATATTGTTGTTTAAGAACTAGGCATATGTAAAGGAACAGAATAAATGCTTGTTGAAATGAGTTGTGTGTAGATAGAAGAAACTATTCTGGCCAGGCGTGGTGGCTCATGCCTATAATCCTAGCACTCTGGGAGGCCGAGGTGGGTGGATTGCCTGAGCTTACAGGTTCAAAACCAGCCTAAGCCAGAGCAAGACCCAGGCGTTGTGGCAGGCACCTGTAGTCCCAGCTATTCGGGAGGCTGAGGCAAGAGAATTGCTTAAGCCCAAGACTTTGAGGTTGCTATGAGCTATGATGCCATTGCACTCTACCAAGGGCGAGAAAATGAATCTCTGTCTCAAGAAAAGAAAAAGAAAATATTCTTTTAAGTTTTCTGAGCTAGAGATTTCTACTTTTTAAAATAGAATCTATGTCCAAGTTCAGAGTTTATGTTCAAGTTGGTAGTCTTAGAGCCTACTTAGCTGAGATCCACACTCAAGACCAGTAGGTGGCCTCAGTTATGCATATAAGCTGTGTCTCCATGGAATGGCCACAGTCCCTAAATTACTTAATTTTTATTTGTCTATATGGTGCTATAGATGATTTGTTTCTTGGGTAGGAAGAAGCAGTTTCTAGAGATGGTCAGATTCACAATAGAATAGATAATTGTCTACTACCCAAAATGGTTGATTTAACTTCATTTGGTTATGCAAATGACAACCAAACCCCTCACTCCCTGCCTTCCTCTCTTCCTTCTTTCTTCCTTGCTTTTGTTTACTTCTCATCTTCTGTCAGCCTCTTATGTCTGTGAGTCTTATTTCACTGAAATAATAAGTTTACTAGGCTTTGTTGCCAGAAACATAGGGGCTGACAGAAAGGTGAAGGAATATGGATGTTATGTTTCTTTCAGGTTGTAATAGCAGCCAAAACCTGTCTTCATGAGGTCCTTAAAAGACCTAGAACACATATACCTGTGACCCTAGCACTCTGGGAAGTTGAGGCAGGTGGATTGCTTGAGATCAGAAGTTCGAGACCAGCCTGAGCAAGAGTGAGCCCCCCCCCATCTCTACTAAAAAATTAGAAAAACTATCCAGGTGTTGTGGTGGGGGCACCTGTAATGCTAGCTACTCAGAAGGGTGAGGTAGTGGTTCTCAACCTTTCTAATGCCATAACCCTTTAATACAGTTCCTCATGTTATGGGGAAAATTATTTTCATTGTTACTTCATAACTGTAATTTTGCTACTGTTATGAATCGTAATGTAAATATCTGATATGCAGGATGGTCTTAGGTGACCCCTGTGAAAGCAGGTTGAAAACTTCTGCTGTAAGCTATGACACCACAGCACTCTACCCAAGGCAACAAAGTAAGAGACCATGTCTCAAAAAAGAAAAAAAAAAAGGCCTGGAGCAGAGGCCTGTAGTCTCAAAATATAGAGAACCTAGACTGTGGTTTCTCAACCTTAGTACTACTGACATTTTGGCTACATCTTTGGCATGGGGGCTGTCCTCTTTATTGTAGGACAAGCAGCTTCCTTGACCTCTCCTCACTAGATGCCAGGAATATCTTCCTAAGTTGTCCTCCAGATAATAACCAATGTCTCCAGACATTTTCACTTATCCCCTGAGGGAAAATTGCTCCTGGTTGAGAGCTTCTTCCAAGTTTGCTCAGTTGTATTGGGGCAGATGTGGTCACAGGTAGAGCCACATAAGAGAATTAATTTATGATGATCCTGGGTATGTACATCAAAGGTATAATTGTATATGCCTTTCAGTTTATATATAATGATAAAATATTTTATTTATTCAGTTTGGATGGATTTATTATTTGTGACTTTTGTCCTATGGGAAGAGTTTATGAGTATTATACTATTCTCTCAGACTAGACTGCTTTTTTGTTGGGATAAGTAGTTTTTCTTGGATGAAGGAAGACATGAAGTCATTGAATCTAACTTTGGGCCAGTTAATAGAGTTAAAATCTTAGAAGTCTGTTTATATTCCCCATGTAGCTTAGAGAATAAGAAGTACAGAGATTTATGTTTAGTTTTTTTGTTGTCGGTGTTCATTCCTTAGAGACTAAGAAATGTAACTAATTTATCATTGTCTTGTCTCCAAATCCTGGCACACAGTGAGAACACAATAAATATTTGTTGAAGTGAATCTTGAGTACTTTGGTCAATGTGTAGTATTTAACTTTTTGGGCCTAACTAAGGCTTTTCTAATTGTAAATCAGAATTGATAAGTATAATTTTTCTTGCTCAACTTCCAAGGGCCTTTAGGAGGATGAATTAAATAATGTATTTATAGTGAAACTAATTACTGAGCTTATAGTTTTTAAAGTGATGTACAAGAGGCTAAACTTACCGTCCCAGTCTTAGAACATATCTCTCAAA
This sequence comes from Galago senegalensis, assembly GCA_963575145.1. Classification (NCBI taxonomy): domain Eukaryota; kingdom Metazoa; phylum Chordata; class Mammalia; order Primates; family Galagidae; genus Galago; species Galago senegalensis. The sequence goes on along the minus strand of CAUYTI010078993.1, from coordinate 1,058 downwards.
GGTGATTTATAGATTTTCACTTTCCACACTCAAAGCTAAAGCAGCAGCTGTATGTTACAGTATGATCAACACGACTGACGTGTATATTCTTTGACTAGTCTAGACAGGATCTTTTTTGCTGCTTTCCAATTCCAAAACCTATTCTTTCCTTATATTGGTCTTTATATCTGACTTCATTCCTGTATACTCTGAGAATGCCTGCAGCCTGAGGCTCTGTGCTCTGGAATTCAGTTAGTCACAGTCTGAGTAACCATCCTAAAAGGGAATCTGAGAATTTCCATAATAGGAATGAACATGGGCAAGAAAAGTAGTAAGTGGTCTTATCTATCTGAGACAATCTTCTAGCTTTTAATTACAGTGAGATTAGTCAGTCCACACAAATGAACCCAGATATTCTAGAGGTTGTACTTCTTTTTAGACTATCCTAGGTTTACTAGGTAACTCATTAACCTCAAAATAAATTAATATTTCAAGAAATTGTACTCAGGAAATGTATGAAATATGCTGAGCCTACTTTTTGTCACACCCATGCTCATTACCACCATTGTAGACAAATTGTAATTATGGAGCTATTAGAAATAATTTTGTACAAGTCCTTCCTTTTACAGATGAGGAAACTGAAGCTCAGAGAAGTTAGATATACAAGTCACAACATACACAAGTTTGTAACTGAACCAGGACTAGAACCCAGAGTCTTTGGATTTTGGTAGAGACCCCTTTTTCACTATACAAATGGTCACAACTTGATTCCAACAGGAGCAAAGCAGAAGCAAAAACAAGTGAATTGGGCTGGGAGTAAAGTAGGTAGTGGTGGGAAATGTGTCCAACTGGAGACATACCCCATCCAAATGGGACAGCTTCTGCTCAGCTTCAGCCCACTGTTGCCATGTTGGCCCCTGTGTTGTCAGGGCCTCTGATTTTTTTTTTTTTTTTTTGAGACAGAGCCTCAAGCTGTCCCCCTGGGTAGAGTGCCATGGCATTACAGCTCACAGCAACCTCCAACTCCTGGGCTCAAGTGAGTCTCTTGCCTCTGCCTCCCAAGTAGCTGGGACCACAGG
>CAUYTI010078990.1:0-20680 GCA_963575145.1 Galago senegalensis | reverse complement strand
CTCCAACTCCTGGGCTCAAGCGAGTCTCTTGCCTCCGCCTCCCAAGTAGCTGGGACCACAGGTGCCCACCACAACGCCCTGCTACTTTTTGGTTGCAGCCGTCATTGTTGTTTGGCGGGTCCGGACTGGGGATTTGAACCTGCCACCTTAGGTGTACGTGGCTGGCGCCTTAGCCGGTTGAGCCATAGGCGCCGAGCCGAAGTGATTGTTTCTTAATGAAGTATCATTTGTTGATGAGCACACAGGAAACTCTCCTGTACTCCTGGTGGGATATGGGCACGATTTTCCAAAAGGCAATCCTAAGAACTCTGCTTTTATTTTAAAAATCTGCATGTGGGCTTGTTTTATCATTTGATGTGAAGCAATTTTCTATTGGTTTTTAAAAATTAAATTTATCCTCTGTCCTTTTTAGCCATTGACATTGCTTTAGAAAACACTGAATTTAGCAGAAAATTTTACCTCTTTTACAGTGTTACCCATTGTAATGCTTCCCATTTTATTGGTAGAGGCCGTGTGCATTCTTATGATCATAGGGGCACTTGCCTGTGATGGACACACTGTCCTGGGTCCCTAGTGAAGACCTAGTGCTCATCACCCTCTCTTTGGCATTGTGTGGCTTTAATGTCCAGGAATTCTTTGTTTTCTCTTTCTCTTCTGGCAGTTCTGTCTCATCCTTTGTTAGTTCTGGCCCAGGAGACATCCAGGAAGGTCCTTGAGGACATTCTTCCTAATGGAATCATTTCCTTAAAGTGCTCAGTACACCATTGACACTCTGGCTGGGTTTGTTTTGTTTTGTTGAATTATAGTGTTAACTGCCCTAGTGAGTAAAATCCTCTGAGATACTGTGTAAAATAACAAGCGAAATGTGAATATGGGTCAGGACCAAAATTCAGACTCTGAAATCTGAAAAATTACACTGCAAGTGGGTGGTTTTTAACTATCAATTTCAACTAAATAAAAGATAGCCTAGAATTCAAAAAACTGTCCTTTTCAAAACAGACAAAACACCAGTACTAAATCCTAGCCTCACTCTGGTTGTGCAAGTGAAGTCAGCTGTCTTTATGAAACAGGGGTATTAACAGAGGGGCTGCCGAGATGCAGAAGCGTTACCCACCCCCTCTCCCAGCCCCATCTTCACCTCATGTCTTCTGAAGATTTGAGCAAGCACCAGAAATTAACCATCTCTTATTCCGCAAGCTAGATAATCCCCGTTACTGAAATCCCCCCAGTGAGAATCCTCCACTGCTCAGGGCTCCAGAGTGGTTACTGTGGGGTTGGCTTAGACCGGGGCTGACCCACCTGTAGCCAGTGGGCTGCATACAGGTTATTTGAGGACTATGTTGCTTATCTGTGGTAGTGGATATTATGACAAGTAGGCATGGACCTTTTTTTGATTTTTACTCATCAGTTTTTGTTAGTGTTTGTGTATTTAACGTGTGGTCCAAGACAACTCTTTATTTTTTTCACTATGTGGCAGAAAGGAAAAAAGATTGGACACCCTTGTTTAGAGCATTCAGGGAAGGCGGGACCCCAGGGAGCCCTGAGGAGAGGAGCCTCTTTGTTGGGGATGGGGGATAATTCATGTGGATGGGATTCATGCAAAGTGCCTTTTATCTTTTTAAATTATTGTCTTTGTCCTTTTTGTACTGCTATGTCAGAATACCATGGACTGGGTAAATCAAGGAAATTCATTTCTGGAAAGTGGGAAGTCCACTGTCAAGGTGCTGGCATTTGGTGAGGGCCTTCTTACCTATTATCCTGTGGCAGAAGGGGAGAGAGACTCATCCTTTTATTAGGAACCAACTCCTGCAGTAGCAGCATTAATTCTCTTCATGAGGGTAGAGCCTTCTTACAGGTCCCACCTTTCAGTACTGTCATACTGGGGATTAAGTTTCCAACAAATGGACTTTGGGAGGCATATTCAAACCCTAGCAATTTTCATATAACATAAAGACTTTTTTTTAACTACATGTGACTTTTAACGCATATGTAGACATGTAGGATACAGAGTAGCTCCATCTCCTCCAAAATTTCCATCATGCTGTCCTTCTAGAGTGACATCCTAATGTCCCATGTATAACCCTTGACAATTACTGATTTAGTCTCCTTTCACTATAATTTTATCTTTTCAAGAATGTCAGTTGGAATCATATAACGTGTAATTCTCTGAGGCTGGCTTTTCTCAGCAGATGCCTTTGAGATTCACCTACACTCTTGCATATAGGAACCATTGGCTCCTTTCTATGGTGTAGTATTTCTTACCCAGATGTGTCACACTTTGTTTAGCCACTCCCCTGTTGGAGAATATTTGGGTATTTCCAGCTCTTGGCTTCCAGGGATGACCCTGCTGTGAACATTCACGTACGGACTTTGCCACAATGTTTTATCCTACAAGAAAGATCTGATGGAATCAGTGAAAACCCAAAAAGGGGTGAAAAATAACCTTTAAGACAGAGTTTTACCTCTGAGAAACTGCTGTAAAGATTTACCTGTTGTAGGTCCTAGCAAGACAAAACCTAAGAGCCAAGGGGCACGGCAGGTGTCCAGCAGCTGTGCTGTCCGCAGCATCTGTGGGTGGCGGCATCAAGAAACATTTGCCTCGCAGACCTTTCTGGCTCAGCTGCTGACTTTCCTGGAAGTAGGCAGCTTACCAGCAGGGTCCACAGGGTGGCACTGGGAGGGGAGGCTCAGGGACGATTGGGAGCTTGGTGAAACTTGCTAGAGAATCAGTCAAAAGTAGATGAATGTGTGTTTCTGGGATGTGTAGCAGCCACCTGCACAGGCAGAAGCAGCAGCCGTGTATGTTTGTGGCCAGAGGCTGCCATGTCCTCCCCAGCCTGCATGAGAGGGGTGGCACGCTGCTGTGACTCAAGCTGATTTTCACAGGTGGAGATGACAAATGGCCTGTTCTTTATACCATTGGCTCTGGGCCTGTTATTCAGCAAAGGCTCCCTGAGTCCGTTTAGCTCTATAGCTCTAATATTTTAATATTGATTCCCACTTACACTTACAGCTGCTAAGACAATGGGGATTAGGTTTAGGAATTTAACTCCCTGGAAACCTCTGGGTGAAAAGAACCTCAGTTGATTCCCAGTAGGGAGAAAGGGGAAGAAGGGAGAGTAACAGAGGAGAGGGCCTCTCTCTCTCTCTCTCTCTCTCTGCCTCACGCTGACTGGCCCCACACTCCTGTGTAGAAAGTTTTAATTTTAACGCTAAATATCAGTTGCCCGTTTTCTTCCAACTGCTTTGCAGAGCCTGCATTTCTAATTGTTTGCCTTTCCCAGGCCTTGTCTTTGCTGTTTTCCTCTCCTCATCTTTTACTAAGTCTATGGTTTTCCCTCACACTAAAGGATAACATTGTTCTGATGAGCCGAGTTGCTGAATGAGTGTGTCGTCTGTCAGTCGTGTTGGAATCGGGGGCGGCCCAGTTGGCCGGCGTTGCCCAGCGGCATGACATTGATTGTGTGGCCTGGCATCCGCAGACACTGCCCTGTGCTGTCACATGTAGCCATCTAAGAGTGAGCACTTATTTGTGGGGGCTTCTGATTCATAAGCCTCCCATTCTATGTCCTTCCTGGGACTCTTGAGTAATGAAGCTATCCCATCATAATTGTTTTTCGTTAGTTTCTGATCTCGGTAGTAGTGTGTTGTGTCCTCTTTGCTCAGCATAAAAGGAAAAAGCTATTATTTGGGTTAGGAAGGGAGATATTCTTCCTAATAGTTATAGCCTCAAAATAGAAGGCTAGAAAAGCTGGTGTTAGAAAAGCTGGTGCTCTGAAATGATCCGTATGAAGTGTTAGTTTTATTTCTTCTGAGGCAAGTTGGTATGTTTAAAATAATTTTGAAATGTAGCTAGTGTTCTGAGAAATGCAAAGGTGGTGAAGTAAGTAGGGAGTGAAGACGAGTCTGAAATTTGAGGTGGAATCATTTGTGGAGGAGACTGGACTGCAGCTCTGAGCCCAGGGCTTCATAGCAGTGTCTTCAGTGACTTCTGTTGCCTGGGCCAGAGCCCTTCCCTCCCTCATTTACAAGATAAGAATGGGAAAAGATATTTGCTGGTTACGTATCTGACAAAGGTTTAATAACCAGAATCCACAGACAACTCAAACATATTAGCAAGAAGAGAACAAGTGATCCCATCTCAGGGTGGGTTTGCCAGGGACTTGAAGAGAAACTTCTCTGAAGAAGAGAGGCACATGGCCTACAGATATATGAAAAAAAATGCTCATAATCCTTAATCATCAGAGAAATGCAAATCAATACTACTTTGAAATATCATCTAACACCAGTAAGATTAGCCCATATCACAAAATCCCAAAATCAGAGATGCTGGCATAGTTGTGGAGAAAAGGGAACACTTCTACACTGGTGGTGGGATTGCAAACTAATACATTCCTCTTGGAAAGTCATCTGGATAACACTTAGAGAACTAAAAATAGACCTGCCATTTGATCCTATAATTCCTTTACTAGGTATGTATAGAGGAGACGAAAAATCACATTATAACAAAGATATTTGTACCACAATGTTTATTGCAGCCCAATTCATAATTGCCAGGTCATGGAAGAAGCCCAAGTGCCCATCAATCCGTGAATGGATCAATAAATTATGGTATATGTACACCATGGAATACTATGCAGCCATAAAGAAAGATGGAGACTTTACCTCCTTCATGTGTACATGGATGGAGCTGGAAAATATTCTTCTCAGCAAAGTATCTCAAGAATGGAAGAAAAAGTATCCAATGTACTCAGCCCTATTATGAAACTATCATAGGAAAGCTAGAATCCAATTGTAGTCCAAGAATATGGGGAAAGGGGAGGGGAGGGGGGATGACGGGTGGAGGGAGGGTGATTGGTGGGATCATGTCTATGGTTCGTCTTTTAAAGGTACATGTGAATCTTTCTAAATGAAGACTATAAATGTCTTAACACAATAACTAAGAAAATGACTTGAAGGCTATGTTAAACAGTTTGATAAAAGTATTTCAAATTGTATATACAAACAGCACACTGCACCCCATGACAGTATTAATGTGCACAGCTATGATTTAATTTAAAAAAAAAACATGCCAAGTATGTGCTATCTCCAAGAAATGCATTTAATCCACAAGAACTCATTCAGACTTAAGATAAAGGATAAAAACAATATTACATGGAAATGCAAAGCAAAAGAAAGCTGGGGTAGCCCTACTCACATCAGATAATATAAACTTCAAAGCAATAAAAATAAAGAGATGGTCATCAAATAATGGTAAAATGAACAGTTTAACAAGACATAACAATTCTAAATATTTATTCACCTTACACAAGTGCACCCAGATTTATAAAGCAAACCCTACTAGATCTAAACAAAATGATAAACAGCAACATTCAAATAGCTGGAAATTTCAATACTCCACTGACAGAACTGGATGGATCCTCCAAGCAGAAAATAAACAAACAAACATGGGACTTAAACAAGACACTGAAGCAAATGGGTCTAACAGACACTTACATAACATTCTACACAAAAATTACTGAATATACATTCTTCTCATCAGCACATGGAACATTCTCCAATACTGATAACATCTTAGGCCACAAAACATGTCTCCACAAATTCAAAAGAATAGAAATCATACAAGGTATTTTTTCAGACCACAGTGGAATAAAATTAGAAATCAACTCCAACTAAGCTGGGTGCAGTGGCTCATGCCTGTAATCCTAGCACTCTGGGAGGCTGATAAGGGTGGATTGTTAGAACTCAGGAATTCAAGAACAGCTTGAGGGAGGGGAGGGGAGAGGAGAGGAGATCAACTCCAACAGAAAGACTCAATTCTACACATCACGGAAATTAACCTAATACTGAATGATTACTTGGTCAAGGAAGAAATGAAGATGGAAATCATAAGATTCTTCAAACTACATAACAAAGGGCATACATTAGCAAATCTGTGGGATTCGGCAAAAGTAGTCCTCAGGGGTAAATTTATATCCTTAAATGCCTACCTATATCAAAAAATACAGAAAGTTTACAAACCAACAATCTAATCAATCATCTCAAGGAAATTAGAAAAGTTAGAACAAACCAATCCCATGCCAAGCAGAAGAAAAGAAATAACTAAGATCAAAGCTAAATGAACTAAATGAAATTGATAATAAAATATATATACAGAAGATTAATCAAACAAAAAGTTTGATCTTTTGAAATGGTAAAATTAATAGACCACTTATGAAAATGTTGCAGGCAGACAAGACCCAATAGCGAGAAAGAGCACCCAAACACTATGTTTATAAGAGGAAGAGATTTATTCACCAGCCGAGAGCTTAGGGCATAGAAGAATTCCCAATGGTCGCACTCCCCGACTGGCTTGGTCTTTCCATTTTTATTGACAGTCAAAAAGTTCGACCCCACAGGTACCCCTCTCATTGCCCAGTTTGAATCAAGCAGGAGATGCTATCCCAGCCCCTACAGAACTACAGGATTTCGCAGAACTTAGAAATTTCCAAGTTACAAATTCCCAAGAGCTGAGTCACCATGGAGAGGACCTTGCAGGTGTATCCTTGTGTTCTCCTTGAGAAGACCTGTTCTCCTAGACCTCACCTTTCTTAGGTATCCTTCCTCATTCCCCCCTTTTGAGACTCCAATATATTTTTAACTTGGGGTCTCACTATCAGCTTGTTTCTGCAGGTGCTGATATTACTTACTTTTTAGCACTGAGGTTTTAGGGACTGTGACTCTTCTTGGGTTCTCTACTCAGGCCTTAATAGTACCGTGGTGGTAGGCTAATATACATACAAGTTTTTACTTTTCCTTGTAACATTTTTCCCCCTTTTCCCCAAAGTCCAAAGTCCAATTAAGACAAGTCCCTCAAGGATTTTCCTCAAGCTTCAGCCGTGTGTTGCATTGACCAGCCAGTCCCCAGTATATGGCTGGAACAGGACATGTTGACTGTCTTAAGTTACCTTTACTTTCCAAGCGGCAGTGAAGCAATATTCATGCAGCTGTGATGACTCCAGGTGAGGATTCCTTTCACCTTCACTGCTGTGCATGTGGTCACGATGATGGTATAAAGTCCTTTCTACATTGGTTTCAGGGGGGCCAGTTTCTGATTCTAGACCCAGACTTGGTCCCCTCGATCCTCCAAAGAGAAAGGATGTACAGACGCAAAAGATTAAAGAGAACATGGTTAATTACCCCAGTGGATATTTTCCTTGTTACTTTTTCTAGGGTTTTTGTCTATTCAGTTTAGTCTTTTCCAGTTCTTTTAGGAGTTCCTGCTAAATTACAGAGGATTAACAGAGGCCTCTTTGAACACCAGTGTCAAGGCCTGTATTCAATTAACCTTTGCTTCCTGGCAGAGTTTACCAATTTCTGGCCCTATGGTTCTGTTCATGCACTTTATTCTGTCTAAGCTTTGAGGCCTATAAGTTATTCAAAGCTTTAGTTTATTATTTGCACTAGTTCTGTTATGAAAGCTAGCCCAGTGTCAAATTTAAACCAGAATGGCAACTTAAGTCATGGGACGATTTCTCTGGGGAATACTTTTGCTAATTCAGGAGTCCTTTTTATCCTGGTGAGGAAGGCTTTTTACCTATTCCAAGTCTGATAGCCCATCACCAGCAAGTGCTTATTCCCTCTAAATCTGGGCATTTCAGTAAAGTCTACCTGTAAGTCCTCAAAGGGCATTGCTCCATACAACTGGATTCCTGGGGGTACTGTCAGTCCTTGATGCACCTTGAACTGGCTGCAGGTGACACATTGTAGGCTGATAGTTTTGGCCAGGGATGCCAGGTAGAAGATGCAGAGGTACCAGCCCAGCAACTTCAAATACTCCTGTCACCATGGTGGTTCCTAGAACCTGGGGGCCTGCTACTCGTCTGTCTGGCATCTTTATCCATTTTCCCTCTATTTCCTGGCTCCTCTCCACTGCCAACTGTTCCTTCTCTTCCTGGGAGTAGAGAGGTGAGAGCTCCAGAACCCACGGGATGAGGGGAGCCACTCATGACACCTGGTATGGTTTGGATGCAGCCCTTTTTGCCTAAGTACTGACCTTAGTGTTCCCTTTAGTGATGGTGGTAGCATCTCCTTGATGTCTATGACAGTGTGTCATTGCCACCTTCTGGGGTTTCCATACTGCCTCAGGAAAATAAAGTATCTCCTGCTGACACTTAATGTTCTTTTCCCCAGAATTTAATAGTCCCTTCTCCTTGTACAATTCTCTGTGTACGTGGAGAGCCAGAAAAGCATTCACACTTTTCCCTTGACTTAGTTCTAAGGCTCGAGACAAGGCAATTAACTTAGCCTTCTGAGTCAACGTTCCTTGGGGTAGGGGCTTAGCCTCAACAGTCTCTGTTAAGGTAACCACTGGATACTCAGCCTGCTGCTCACCTTGTGCCATCATGTAACTGCTTCAGTTTACATACAAGTTCCAGTTTGCAACTGTCCAAGGCTGGTCACGCAAGTCAGGTCTGCTAGATTATACATTATCTATAACTTCTGTACCGTCATTCTCGGTCTCTCTTCCACTGACTGGAAGAAGCATGGCTTGGTTCAGAGTGTTCTTACATTAGAGAGCCAAAAATGTCCTTTAGTGTCCATTAAAGTGACCACAGAGTAGAGTACTTTCATGCTGAGATTTTACCCTAGAGTCAGCTTATCAACTTCTTGCACAAGGAGAGCCATAGCGGTTAGAGCCCATAATCACAGTGGCCATCCTTTTGCCACCCCATCCACCTGCTTAGAAAAGTAAGTGACAGGCCTTGGCCAGGACCCAACCAGCTGGGTTAACACACCTACAGACATCTTTCCTCTCTCTGCAATATACAGAATGAAGGGCTTGGCCAAGTCTGGCAGTCCCAATGCAGGTGCATTTATTAGCCTTATCTTTAGCTTGGAGAAGGTATGTTCCTATTCTCCTCCCCATTCTAAGGGCTCTCCTTCCTCTCCTTTAGTTGCCTCACGCAAGGGCTTAGCCAAGACCACAAAGATGGGGATCCAAAGACAACAAAAGCCAACCATGCCTAAGAATTACTGAACCTGCTTTCAGCTCATGGGGGTGGGGAGGCAATTAATGACCTGCCTCCATTTTATGCCTAGATACCTCTACCCCTGCTGGATAGTAAATCCTAGATAACGTACTTGCTGGTGACAAATCTGGGCCTTTCATTTGGACAGTCTATAGCCACATACCTCTAGATGGCATAAAAGACAGTCCATACCTTGGGTGCAGCCCTCCGGGATAGGGTGCCCTACAAAGGAGGTCATCGACTTGGAGCAGCACAAGTTCTAATTCCTCAGCCAGGAATTTCTGGAAGTCACAAGCCAGCACTTCTCAAAAAATTGTGGGTGTTTTTGAATCCCTGTGGCAACCTGGTCCATGTGTACTGGATTGCAGTTTCCACGTATGGTCTTTCCCACTGGAAAGCAAATAGCCTCTGGCTTCCCGGAACCAGCCTTAGACTGAAAAATGCATCTTTTAAGTCCAGGCAAGTGGGCCACTTGGTTTCTGCTGGCAGCAGACTTAAAGTATATGGATTAGGCACAGCAGGATGCATTTTTACAGTTACACCATTTACTGGGAAATTCTCATTTTAGGTTTTAATTTTTCCAGAGGTATCTATATAGACACAGTAGATAACATTTAATACCATACGAATTTTTCCAGTGTAGCCAACAGGCAACCTTTGTTGAGTCTTAAGGCTTTAGAGTAAATACAACTACTATATATACTTCTATACTCTGGCCAGTATCTTAGTCCCATTTAACAGATTAACTCAATAAAACAGTTATGTTTCATTTTATGAGTTGACAGTACAGACAAGGCTGGGATTTAATACAGGTGGGCCACAGCCTCTTTTCTCTTTGAATCATTTTTCTCTCTCCAATTTCTCTCTTTACTAAAGACAAATTACAGTAGAACCAGCTCAGTTGCCAAAATAAACTGTACCATTAGTATACTGATTATTTGCATAAAGCGCAGTAAGAATAATTATTAGCCCTCTAAGCTCTTCTTTCCTTGAAAATTGGCTTTGCTGGACCTTTTATAAGGAATCTCAGGCTGGACTTTCTTGATAGCCTTTCATGAGCCCAGGTTTCATCTGTGCCATTAGATACCTGTATGCATTGGGTAAATTTCTCTTTTCTTGAGGTCCCCAAGCACATTTCCATTCTCGGACCCGTCAGCAAATGACCTTCGTTACTTACCACAGATCAGGAAATGTTACTGATGGGTATCTGGCCAGTTTTCTTTTTTTTTTTTTTTTTTTTTTTTTTGAGACAGAGCGTCAAGCTATCCCCCTGGGTAGAGTGCTATGGCTTCACTGCTCACAGCAACCTCCAACTCCTGGGCTCAAGCGAGTCTCCTGCCTCTGCCTCCCAAGTAGCTGGGACCACAGGCGCCCGCCACAACGCCCGGCTATTTTTTGGTTGCAGCTGTCATTGTTGTTTGGCGGGTTGGGGCTGGGATTTGAACCCGCCACCTTAGCCAGTTGAGCTATAGGCGCTGAGCCCTCACTTAGATCTTTTAAGAAAGAGCTTTCCTGTCATGGGTGTGAACCGTGACAAGCCTCCCTCATCTTCTCTCCTGGGGATTTGCTGTTACCTTTGCTCCTGCTGGCTGTGTGGCCCCCAAACTGATTCCTATAAAACTTTCCAGGCCTTTGGTAGACGAGTGTCCAGGTCACACAGAGGGAGGTAAGGGAGGCGGGGTGCACCCGGACTTAGGATCTGAGACTCAGACCAGACGGGCTTTGAGTGTCCTGTGTGACTTCGGTTGAATCATTTGGCATCTCTGGCCCTCAGCTGCTTTATCTGACACATGGGGCAATCTGACACATGGGGCGTAACCCTTACGCTGCTAGGTTTCCAGGGTGTTGTGAAGCTCAGGTGATAGACTGCAGGTTCCGGCCTCTTCGAGGTTTGAAGCCCTGCACAGAAGCTGAGAAGCAACAATAACGTGACAGCTGACAGTTTCTGAGTCTTGGCGGTGAATGACTTTTACACACATTATCCCATTCCATCCTCAGCATTTCTAGAACATAGGTATTATTGCCCTTTTCTTAGAAATAAAAGAAACAGGGTAGTGCCTGTGGCTCACGGAGTGGGGCGCCGGCCCCATATACTGGGGGCAGCAGGTTCAAGCCCAGTCCTGGCCAAAATTGCAAAAAAAAAAAAAAAGGAAATAAAAGAAATATAGGCTCAGAGGGGGTAAGTTAAATGGCCAAGGAGGCACAGCAGGTGAGAAGCAAAGCAAAGATTCCAGAGCTTGAGTCACCTCACTGTGTGTGTGTGTGTACGCATATGACATGGGGAGCCTGGTGAGAACCGCACATTTTTTAAGAGAGAGACGATGTGGAACTTGTAAAGCAACCTGGGTATCCCTTAGGATGTCTGAGGCCTGTCAAAGTGGGTAGGACTGTATCACATTGCCTTTGGTATCACATTGTCCCAGGTAGAAGAGGTGAGACTGGGAGGCCGCCCTCTGCCCTGAGCAGGTGGAGGACTGGTCATGACAGAGCCTAAGGAGCCCTGGGTCTGGAACTCCGGGGGCAGGGGTGGCTCTGAGGAGCAGGGCAGAGGCTGAGCCAGACTCACACTGGGCTGGAAGAACGGACAGTCAAGGCGGCATGAGATGGGGCTTGAAATCCCCAGTAGCAATGGCAGGGCTGTGACCACCTTCCCACAGCTTGCCCCCCTTTCTTTGCTGATGAACCCCACTTAGTTGGGTATGTCTTTTGTGGGGATTATTCCCTCAGTCATGGAGGTCAATCTTGACCGGACTGTGCCAGTCATGCGTCAGTGAGGCTGTTCTTCACATGGGCGGAACTGGGCCTGGCATGCAATTCTGAACCATGAAAGAAGTCAGGGGAGGAGGCTGTGAGGATGAGAGGAAACTCCCCCTTTCTTCTGAAAGTTTGCTAAAAGATCAACTCACAGTTAAGGCAGATTATTAAGAGGAAGAGATTTCTTTACCATGCGTGTGGGGGAGAATCCCAGAGTGATTGCCTTATATTCCAGTGGGATCCAGATACTTTTATACGCTCCTTTTAGAGGGGAGGGGGAGATGAAGCAGGTAGGTAATTCTGTTTAGGGGTAATGCACAGCTGCTGGGGAGGATGAATGGATGTGGGGAACAGACTGACTTGTACATTAACCTGAGAGACGGGTATTATGTTGAAAATGATTTGGGCCAGGTCTGGTGGGGTTCTCACTTGTCTTTGTGGAATATATTGAGATAGCAGGAGGGAGGGAAGTGAATCATTCTTTTGATGGTCCGTCTGGTTATGCAGATAGAGAGGGAGCCCTTCTGAGAATCCACTGCTCTCTAAGGGCCTTTAATTCAAAATACTCTTTGTACCAACGAGTCCTATTTGGGGGTGAAATTTCCTATGCCCCTTCAAGGCCTTCTTGGCTTCTGAAATGAAGCTCAAGGAAAGGATGGTTCCTTTTCCCAGCTTTTGCTGTTGTTGTGTTAGGATGTGATGTTTGGTGCAGCCGCAGCCCTTCTGTAACCATGAGGAAGACTAGCTGTGTAAGGGCGGCAGAGCAGAAGAGGCAGAAATGCAGTGGTTAGGAGTGATGATGCGGTTCAACCAATGAATTAACTAAACACAGAAGGCCCAACTCTGGACTTATTTTGTGAGTCAGAGCATTCTGTCAGTTGCAGTCACACACAGCTGATCCTGGCATGTTTTGCAGAGAGAATCAGAGTAGGGAGGTGAGAGAGACATTAGCAGTTTTCAAATGTTTTAGTTTCTGGATCATATTATGTTCTTAGATTTATTAAGGGCACCAAAGAACTTTTGTTTATGTGTGTTAAAGCCATCCATATTAACTATATTAGAAATTAAAATGCAGAAGATATAAAAATATATGTCGAAGGATTTTTTTAAAGTACCATCTTATGTTAGCATAAATAATATTTTTTTAAGTGGAGAAAACTTGGACTTTCCAAATTAAAGAGATTTGCTTGAAGAGTGGCATTGTTTTCCATTTTTGCAAATGTCCTAATATCTGGCTTAATAGAAGACAGCTGGATCCTGATATCTGCTTCTGCATTCAATTTGTTCTAACACATAAGTCATGTAGCCTCTGAAAAACTCGATTGCACACTCATGAGAGAATGAAATGGAAAAGACAAATGTCGCAGTATTTGTAGTAGTTTTATGGGGTTTGCCTTAAGCTACTAACTTGGGGACTTACCACAACAGAAATTTATTCTCTGTAAGTTCTGGAGACTAGAAGTCCAAAATGAAGGTATTGTTCAGGCCGTGCTTCCTCCAGAGACTCCTGGAAGATCTGATCTGTTCTTGGCTTCTTCCAGCTTCTGGGAGCTCTCTGCACTCCTTGGCTGGTGGCCCCCTCCCTTCCATCTCTGCCGCCATCTTCACATCACGTTTCCTCTGTGTGTTTATCTTATGAAGACCCTGTCATTTTGGATTTAGGGCCCACCCAGATAACCCAACTCAATATCTTTAACTTAATTACATCTTCAAAGACCCTTTGGCTAAAAAAAGGTCTCAATGACAGTTTCTGGGGACTGGGACATGGGCAGCAGAACCCCTGAAAGGGTCTTGAGAATTTTTGGCCCCTGGACCATGTTTTGAAAACCGGGGATCCAGTTCAATGTCTTCCACATATACTTACCTGGGTCCCAAGGCCAACAATAGAAGGAGGCCCAATATGCTTAGCGTAATAAACATATAATAAAATAATAAAGTTTCCAGGTACAGATGGGAGACTGAAGGTGGGGAGCAACATGGCACGTGGAAGGCTCTAAGTATTGGAATGCATACTTTGGGGTTCTTGGCTGTGTGAGGCTGTTGATAGAAGCTACAGGCTTTAAGCGGGGAACAGGAAAGGGGCTGGGTGGAAGACTCCTTTAGAGAGGACCACACATTTGATGAAAATATTTCAGATTGTATATAGATCCAGCACACTGAACCCCATGACTGCATTAATGTACACAGCTATGATTTGATAAAAAATAAAAGAGAGAGAGGCCCGCTCAGCCATTGGTCATGGTCTGTTGCTAGGCAGAGCAATGCGAGGAGAGGGACTTCCCTGGAGATTGGGCGGTAACAGCTCAAATAAAGGGCCAATCAGTAGAGGTCATTCAGTTAGGGTTTAAAGGAGCCAATCAATGTAAGTCTGCTGGACCCAACCAGTGTTTGCCAGCAGGTTTGGACGGGCAGACAAGGCATAAAAACCCAACCCAGCCGAGCTGGGGGCCCATTCGGGACCCTTCACATTGTATTGGAAGATTTCCTATCTTCTAATAAAGCATTCCTCTGTCGCTTCTGCCTGCCTGTGGTCTGTGAATTCACTCTTGGATTCCCAAGACCAAGAACTCGACCAGGAGGAGAAAAATTCGGTATCACTGTGACACTGATCAAGGCTGAAGGTCACAAAGAGCTTTGTGCCAGTGGTGCCAGCGGAGAGGGGATTCAGGAGAAGGGGCAGACACGGAGCAGAAGGTGGGGGGCAGGATGGTGAAATG
The DNA here is from genome assembly GCA_963575145.1 of Galago senegalensis. Taxonomy (NCBI): domain Eukaryota; kingdom Metazoa; phylum Chordata; class Mammalia; order Primates; family Galagidae; genus Galago; species Galago senegalensis. The sequence continues at coordinate 6,198 of CAUYTI010078990.1, read as the reverse complement.
ACTCATCGCTCAGCCTGGTTGGAATGGGACTTGGAGGGTAGGAGAGATGGAGGAAACGGAAGAGAAACCCCACAGATTGTGTGAAAGGTGGAGTTCCCATCTCTCAGGTCACAAGGGCTGGTAGAGAGAAGAGCCTGGGTGGTTGGCAGGTGAAGCAGATGGGTGGTCCCATCTCAAAGGACAAGCGCTTCAGCTGAGGCCCAGGCTACCTAGTTGAACCCTGAGTGGAAACAGGAATGCAGATAGCTGGGGGGCCCCCTCCAGGAATCTCAGGACTCCTAAGGCGTGGGGGGTACATTTAAAACATCACAGGTTTAGTCCGCCCCCTCCCCATTTTGTGAACAGGAAACCGTAATGAAAATGATTGATAATCATCATGTCAAGCAGAAGTACCTCCTTCCCCCAAACCCTATGAACTCTTTCATGTCACAAAACTTAACCTTTTTTGGAGAACGGAGAAAAACAAAACTGGAAAATATCTGCGGTGTATAGGAAAGAAAAAAGGTAAATGCCTTTCATATGCAAAAAAATCGATCTAGCGCTCCCAGTAGAAAGAAAAATAAGCAAAAGACATGCGACTGAGAGAAAGGAACACAAATGGCCAATTAATATGGAACAAGGCGCTCACTCTCACTGCTGGGGTCTGAACATTCTGGGTTCCTCTGAAATTCATGTCAGAACCAGTTGGCGACAGGAGGTGGGGCCTTGGAGGCTCAGCCTTCATCACTGGGCTTAGTGCCCTTATAAAAAAGGACACCTGCCTTTTCTGCCCTGCCAGGACTCAGTGAGAAGGTGCCACCTGCAAACCAGGAAAGGGCCCTCATCAGACACCAGGTAGCCTGGAGCCTTGATCTTGGACTTCCCAGCCCCTAGAACTGTGACAGATACATAAGCCACCAAGCTTTATGGTATCTTGTTACAGGGGCCCAAACAAAGACACTCACTAAAAAATGAAAGAAAAGAGCAAACATCTATAATGAGCTATAATTTTTTTGCATACCAGTTTGGCCATGAGTGGCTGTTAAAATAATTGGTAGTATCCAGTGTTGGCAAGTGTGGAAGGGAAACTGCCCCTTTACGCTGCCGGAGGGAGAACTAATTGGGACAGTCATACGGAAGGCAGCTAGAAAATGTGACTCAAGATGCAAAATGTGCTTGTCCTCCACCCCAGCAGTCCCTGTTCTGTAAAGTGGGGACAAGAAGACACCCTATTTCAGGGGATTCTGGAGGGACACAAATGAGCTCATCCTATAAAAAAGACAAAACCCAAAAAAAAAACAGTGTCTGGCAGAAAGGGCTTGAGAAATGTTACCTCTCATTCTTGGGAACTCATCCTAGGGTGTAGGCTTCCATGTACGAAGTGGTGTGTGCTCAGGAGATGGTCCCTGCAGTGTTGTTTCCAACAACAAAAACTCAAAAACAAATAGATCGCTCCCCAAGAATTAAGGAGGCAGACTCCAGGTTGCAGTGCTCTGGGCTAAGGCAGAGCCTGCCAGAGAAGGTCTGAAGGTCCTTGGCTGATACTTCCTTTTTGCTGCCGGGATCTAATCTGCTCTCCTGTCCCGAGCACATGAATTGCTAGAGACAGTGTGTCCCCTGCTGCCTTGAACTATTACTCAAACCTTTCCCGTGATTGGCTTTTTATATTTATTCATTTGCTTATTCAGTATTTTGGGAGATGCAAGGATGTCTCTCACGGCATTGTTTATGATAGTGGAAAATGGGGAATGACCAAAATGCTTGCAGGGCGAGACTGGTAAAGTCAAGAATGATCCCTCTGTGTGACAGAGGGTGTACAGTTATCGGAACGTGTTCAGACTAGAGAAAAGGAGGAACGCAGGTCACGAAACAGATTCACAGACAAAATGCTGAGAGAAAGGAGCTTGTAACCCAAGGGTGCATTATTCCTGATTCCATATAATATTAATGTTAAGAAACGGGCCATGCGGCTGGGTGCAGTGGCTGGCACCTGCACTCGTACTCTGGGAGGATCCTTTGAACTTAGGAGTTTGGAATCAGCCTGAGCAAGAGCTAGATCCCGTCTCTACTAAAATAGAAAAAACTGGCCCGGTGTCCTGTTGGGCACCTGTAGACCCAGCTACTTGGGAGAGTGAGGCAAGAGTATCAGCTGGGCCCAGGAGTTTGAGGTCAATGCCATGGTACTCTAGTCTGACAGGGTGATACTCTATCTCAACAAACAAACCAGGCCCTGTTAAGCTATGCTACCAGAAGTCGGGAAGGTGGTGTCTTCTGGAAGTAATGATGGGGAGAGGAGGCCCGAGCTGCCAGCTTGTGAACTGTGAGTAATATGGTCTGTTTCTGAATCTGGAAGCTGGTAAGACAGGCGTGCTTGCTTTATCAACTGTATCCTAGCAATGTGTATCCTTTTGTGTACGTGTGCTCTACTTCAGCTAAGAGTCAAGTTAAGAGTCAACTTCAGACACCTGCTGGCAACAGTGTATGAGCTTTTCTGAACGACTGCGGACAGAAGCCAGTCTAAAGGGACATTTCCTCTGTTATTTCTAAAATGTGCCTGGCTGACAGGATGAGGACTCGTTTTTATTTTCTTTTGTGAGTTTATTAACATTTTCTACTTGTTTCCAACGAGTGCATGTTACTTTTATAATCAGGGGGAGATACGCACCTTTGGTACTTTTTGGTTGTGAACGTGAGAAACCCAGCTCGATCTTATATAAACCTCATGAAGCAGCACCCGTGCTGAAAAGGGTGGGGATGGATTTGGTTCCCAAGCTGGGGTTTGTGTAGCGACCTAACTTTTCATCAAGTCTCTTAAAGTTGCAAATGACAAACACTTGGTTTAAATTAACATAAACAAAAAAGGAAGATTTATTGCCTCTATGTAGTTAAAAATCTATGGGAATATTTTGCCTTGGGGATAGCTGGGGTCAACTGCCTAAAGGATGCCATCAGATCTCTCTCCCTCTCTCATTCCGTGGCCCCCCTCCATTTTTTTCTATACTTTCTATAATTTGACATCATTCTCAGACAGGCTGTCCCCACAAGGTGGCACATATGGCCCCCAGTAGCTCCAGGCTGACATCCTTCTGGTTTATCAGAAAGCAGGTACCACATCCCGATAGGACTGCCTCGAGTGCTGTGACAGTCACACGACTCCCACTGGACCAGGCGCTGTGGTCAGGGGATTAAACACTGTGATTGGCCAACCCAGATCTCAGCTCCTCCCCTAGAGCAATGGATGGCTGAGGCTGACTCTGCAAGGATCAAAGTTCCTGAAATAACGGAAAATGAATGTTATTCGAGTCAAACTGACAGGTGTACACTCTACCCAGTGATGCTTGGTACCTTTCAGGTACCTTGGCGTTGGGAACCAGGTAGAGCCAGTAGCTCTGAGCACACTCAAACACCCGTCCTAGGAAGGATCCGCGGCTCCTACCTCCAAAGACTAACTCCAAGTAGGGATAAGAGAGGAAGAGCCGGGGAAAACGGCCATCCCTCCCCTCTGGGGCTGCTGGTGCCAAGTTTCTGGCTGGAGCTTCTCTTTAGAAGACTGGATCACAAAGGTCTGGAAATAGGCATTTGGGATGGAAACACAGACACACAGTTAATTACAGCATCATGCTTGGCGCCACCCTAATTAAGGCAGTTCCCCGGTGGAGGCCAAGATTTAAAGTTCTCTTTTTTACAGTGCCTGGTGGCAAGCCGGCGGCCCCATCCGCTCCCCTCCCACATGGTGCATCCCCTTCTCCCTGGCTGAGAGCTGGGTAGGAAGAGCAGCCTGGCTCCCTGACAGGCAGTCAGAAAGACAGTCTAGGCCCTTCCAGGACAGGGGACAGGACAAGGGGTGAGCAGCGTGAGGGGCAGGAATATCAATCCTGGCTCTCTCCTGCTGAGAGTTGGTGGGTGGGGTGGTTGTGTCTCATCTCAAATACGGGGCTTAGGATTATCTTGGCTCAGGACCTTCCAGAAAGTAGGAAAGAGCTTCCAGAGGACACTGGCCACCAGGATCACTGTTAGAACCCAGTGTCTGGCTTCATGGGGGATGGGGAACCTGGTGTCCTCAGCCAGACTCCTAATGTCCTTGGAGCCCACAATGCTTTAACCCACTCTGATGTAAATAGAATAGAAAGGGCAGATTTACTGCCAAAAATTATATTAAAATCTCCATAGAATTTCTCTTGAAACCAACAGAATTTCCCTCCATTATCCACAATATAGAATTGTCCAGTTCTATTAAGGAATTCACTGGATCACAGAGCTGGCTGGGACATAAAAATCATTTCATATTATAGGTGAAAAAATTGAGGCCAAGAGAAAAGAGATTTCTCCAAGTTCCCAGACTGTGTTACATTAATGTAGATGACAGCTGGCAAATAAATCTTATCTCAGGTGCCAATGCTGAATGATTGGACAGCTGGAGGCTGTGCTGATAATGATTTTGAGGTCTTTATCTTGCTCAGCAGGGAACAGACTCTTGATTGATTAGAAATGTCTGCCCTGGGCACTGGTAGGAGCATAGTGGTTCGTGTGCCAAATTTTGCCATCCTGCCTCTGACATAGGCCCTGAAAGTAGGCAATTGTGGAGAGTTTTGTCTGGGTGGAGAAACTGAAACTCAGAACAGCTTTACTGAGAGGCACCTGAAATCCACGAAGCTCCTCAATGGCCTCCCATCAGGTTTCCATGAGGGACTGATGGTCAGGATTACAAAATGGGAATCCCCAAAGTTTTTTAATTTGAGGAATCTTCTGATGATGATTGGGCTCTGTCTCTGTTTCTCTTAGTGCTGCCATCCCCGCCCTCCCCACCTATCCTTGAGGGGCTGTGGGCCAGTGGTGCTGGTGTTGGCTCCTGTGAGTCTCAGAAGAGCCAGGATTTGGGGGGGAATGAATCCAGGATATGGGCACAGAGTACAACATGCTTGAGTTGAAAGTCCAATGCTGAAAGCCTCATCAGGACGTGTAAGCTCTCCGTCTGGCTCGGCCGTCATCACTGTGTAACCAGAACAGTTCCGTCTTGTCCACCAAGACTCATCTATGCTCTGGGTGAGGTCCCTGTGGTCTCACAGATTCCTACGAGCTCTTATGCTTGATCAGACACATAGTCTAGTTTTAAAAAATTGTAATAAAGTATACACATCATAAAATTTACCATTTAAACCATTTACAATATGCAGTTCTGTGGCATAAATATATTCATGTCACCATCTCTAGAACTTTTCATCTTCCCCAACTAATACTCTGTTTCCATAAGACAATTCCCCAGTTCCCCTCTTCCCAGCACCTGGCAACAACCACTGTGGTATAAATGCAGGACTTAGTTCTCCTTGCGGAGTCTTTAAGGGCCACTGCAACATGGCCCATGCTCAGAGGGGCATTTTGCCTTCAGGGATTTCTGAGAGTCACAGGTCCTGGAGAGGGACATAGAGTCTGCTAATCAGGGGACCATACTAGAGAAGCGACACTGGGCTGGAGAGTGGGGGGAGATAGATGGGTAGATGGATAGATAGATATGTATGGGGTACACAAGCGAAAGGGGACTTCACTGCTGTGTTTGGACATCACTAGGTCATAGTCTGGGGAGGCATGAGGGGGAGCTGCGGCAGGGACCAGCCTTATATCCTTGGTGCACCTGGTGCCGGGTGGATGGATTGCCAGCAACAATGTCCAAGGAGGGTTCCAGTTTCTCCATGACCTCACCAACACTTACTATTTTCTGTTTTGCTTTTGTTTTATATTTGTTTTGTAATAGCCGTTCTAACAGCTGTGAAGTGGTTTCTCACTGTGGTTTAGATGTGCATTCCACTAATAATCAGTGACCTTGGTTGGCATCTTTCGTGCTTATTGGCTATTCCTATATCTTCTTTGTGGAAATGTCTATTTAAGACCTTTGGGTTGATTTTAATTTCTTAGTGAGGCCCTGAAAGATGGGTACAGTATCACGGAAGGGTAACTTTTGGAGAGGGAATATAGACGGGACGGCTCTAGGCCCGAGCAAAGTACTGGGTCTTGTTTCTCTGCGTCTGAGAGGCCTCTTCCCTCTACCCGCCGTGGTGCGGGCATCATCTGTAGCTTCCAACAGTCCTGGCCCTGCCCAGCCCCCTTGGCTCAAAGGCCTCCTCTGCACTGCCAAAATAGAGGGAGCAGGGCTTGGATGAAGCACGCACAGTGTCCAGAGCAAGAGTCTTGCCCCATGTGAATGTTTTAAAACAATAACTGAGA